>JACYFF010030597.1:0-30021 GCA_017589665.1 Selenicereus undatus
CGACAAGCCAGGAACAATTCACTATGAGAATCAAAGTACAAAGATTGCAATCACAATACGTGATTCAATCTGGATGTTACAATCCCTCAATTTGCACTCAATCTCACCAATTGTGTTTGGGAATAGGAATAGAGAACTCAGAATCGCCTTTTCGCACTTGCACGGCGGCCCTCCTGTGTTTTTCGCTCAACTACTAAACCTAGGTCGCGAAACCCGAGAAATCTCGGTTTCACTAAAGTGGCACGGTCGTGCCATGTGGCACGGTCTGACCGTGCCAATTCTCTGCCCGCTGAAACCTTCGTCTTTCTTCGACCCAGCGCCAACTGGTGACCATGCCACCCAGCAGCACGCCCGTGCCTCAGCCCGTGCCGCCCCGGTGACTCAGATTTTGGGCCATAAACCCAACAGTTATACGTGGACATTTTTGAATGGTTAACGTTTGATAAGCTTGTTGAAATTTGACAAGTACTGCTTGATTCTTATTAATGTGTGCTTGAATGTTGAAAATCTAGGAGTGTTACTGTATAGTGTCCTCTAGGGGTTGAAGAGTCTTGAATATTATTATTATATGCTGCACTGATGATCTTGAATGCAAAGTGGTGTTAATGGAGTTTGATACTAAGTAAAACTATACTGAGATGATTTATTGGAGTAGAAGAACCAGTGCTCATCTGCTGGACATATATGTGCATTAGGAATAAGCCGTTGAATAAATTGAATGATACACTGATCAAGGGGCTACCAATAATCTGTGATAAATTGCTTATGAAAACAGATCATTTGAATGTACCCAATGGGTACCACAAGGGGACACTATACAATAATGCCTCTAGATTTTCAACATTCAAGCACACAATAATAAAAAATCAAGCAGCAGTTGTCAAGTCTTAACAAGATTGACATTCATCAACCACTCAAAAATAACCACATGTAACTATTCAAGATCGATTCACTATTTAAGAAGCTTCAATAATTTTATTTTTTAGTATTCAAGTGTTAGAAATATTATCATTTCACTGTTTCAATAAATATATTGTACTATATATTTTACTTTTTAAGCCCGTATAAATGCTTCAAAGTTGTAAATTCCTACTTATCCTCTCCTTTCTTAGCCTACTTCCATCCTGTTGTAAATTCGTTCGCAAAATTCAATCAATAGTAAGTTTTATCCAATCAATTCACTATGCGCTTTTACTATTTATGCTTTTCGTTTGTAAATTCATTTGAAGTTACTATTCATGCACAATTCATGCACTAGCAAGAACTATTCAAGAACTATTCAAGCACTATTCATGCCGAATTAACTTCGCAAGTTTTGCACTGTTTATTTCACTATTCATATTTGTAAACTTTATTGCTTTAATAAATTGTTAATCAAGCTTAACTCTTAATTAATCTTGTTTTACTATTAATTAATCATGTTTTATAATTAGTTTAAAAATTAAAAAATTCTACTCGGCCCTGTCCCCAATCAGTATCAGAGTCAAGTATTTAGTCAAATTTGCCAAGTGTCCAACCAAGTGTCCAGTCAAGTAGATAATTGTTTACTCAAGTGTTAATCAAGTGTCTATTAATCCCTTAATTAAGTTTTTGCTTTACCTTACCATTATGTATCTAGGCTAAATCCCTTACATTAGTCGAAGGACTAATCAATTAGCTTAGAAAAATTAATTAATCCTTAATGACATATAAATGTCCTCATTAAAGACGTAGATATGTTGGCTATCTGGCATGGAAGCCGTGTTGGTTAGTAGCGTTGGTCAACCTCTATGAGTCTTGAAAGCGCTCTGGTAAGTCCGTTGGTCAGCCCAATGATTGGTGGTCCCGGAAGTAAAGAGTTGGAATGGAGATGGTGCCGGTTTGGTCCCACAGTGCATTGTTAGGTACCTAGCAAGTCTTTGTCTGCAATAAGCATATTTGTGTGTTATTTCGTGTTGATTAATTTCTTCAGTTTTATTTATTGTTCTAAGACTAATCATCTTATTATCATGAAATCTTCATCATCATCTGGCTCTCTTTTACATTCAAGCACAATGATTAATGAGGATTTAGATTCAAACAGAAACTGTTTCAAGCAAAATGATTTCTCTCAACCCATTAAGCCAATATCTTCTACTAATCAAACTTTTCAAGGAAAAATTCTTTTTGAAACAAACAAAATCGAATTTCAAATTAATGGAATCTATCTTGATAAAGAATTTTTATCAAGATTATAATCGGCCATATAGAGAATGGTAAAAAACATATCACCAATTATTGAAAACTATTTATTATATTCAATTAGGCAAAATCAAAGAAAACATACCTTTATTCGACTGGCTAAATAACTTTCTTTCAAAACATCAATTTTCTATTCCTAATTACTATAAATTCTTATGTGCCACTAAGCGAAACCTATGGCATAGTCTTTTCAGAAAAGAAACAATTATTTCTACACATCCTTCATCTTCCTCTTCAAAGCAAGAACTACAAAATACTTTTGAAAATTCTCCTTCAAAAGAAGTACTTTGCACGGATAAACTATCCTGCGGCAATCAACCTAAAAGCTTAGATTCTAAATCTAGCATTTTGGATAATTCAAATATTATTCAAACCATTGAAGATAATTTCAATAAAACCCAAGTAGTAGAAAATTCTAACAATTATTCATAAGGATCCTTTAGAATTAAGAAAATTCCTCATACTAACTCTCCACCTTCATTTAATCCTTTTAGCATACCCATTAAAGAAATTCCTTAATTCCCACAGTAAACTTAGGAAACAACAATAAAAAAGAAATCGAATTATTTTAGAAAATTTTCCATGCTCCTGATAAATTAGAAAAACCCACATCACCAAAACAAATACATTATATTTATTAATCATCCTATAATAATGAACCTATGAATTTAGATCCAAAAATACGTTCTTTAAATAAATCAAATCTTATTTTAATTAACAAAAATAATTCCCAAAAACTTCCAAAAGTAAAAGCACCACTTATCATAAGAAGAAATTTAAAAATAGTTGTTTTAGAACTTGAAAAGTCAAATTCAAAATAGAAAATATCCAGAAAAATGATGCGCCTTAAATATGGAAAAATAGGGCATATGGCCAATAAAAAGAAAAAAATTAGAAGTAAATAATCCTTAAATTCAAAAGAAAATATTCAAATTTACCGCTACTCAATCAAAACACTTATATATTTCTCAAGGCATAAATAAAAGAAAATCAAATTGTAACTACAAATCCTTGTCAATCATTAATCAAATTAATTTCAAAAAATGGTATATTTACATTTACTTTAAAAATTCAAGATAATTTTGAGTTACAAACAATAGCACTACTTGACAGTGGTGCAAACCAACACTGTATTAAGGAAGAATTAATTTCATCCCAATATTATGAAAAAAACAAAAGAACAACTTCTCCATTTTAATAGAACTCCGTTGCAGATTAAATACCAATTATCTAAAGCTTATATTTGTAATAAAGAATTTTCTGTAAGAGTTAAAGGTATAAGGCAAGATATTATTCTTAGCATTCCTTTTACTCAAATCTATCATTTTAAGGTAAATCAAGATGGTATTCATACCAATATTATGAAAACTAAAGATAAAAAACTTCAAGAAATAATGCTTTCCCTTTTAATCCATGACAATTATGAGGAAGCCCTTTGTGAAATCCAAACATCTGATTCAAGTCGATCTAACTCATCGGATAAAGAAGTTACTCTTTGTCCTAACAATTGTAATATTATTACAAAATATCAATTTCAATAAGAAGATTGAAGAACTAGAAATCAAAACTCAAGGTCGTCACAAACTTAAAAGCTTATTACTCAAAGATAAAGTCATCGAATCAAGAATACAACCTTTTAGCCTAAAGCAAGTACTAGAAACGTAATGGACAAGGATCAAGCCTCTTAGAACTAGCAATAGTCAAGAATTAAAACAAGAAGTAAATCAACTCAAAGCCGAATTTAAGAATTAAGAAACTAGATTAGAACACAAAATCTCCTTGAGGAATCAAATTCAAGCCTTATTTCTCGAATTCAAGACCTTCAAAATCGAGTCGCTTCACTCGAGTCTTCAAAACCTCCTAATCAATCTCCACCATCTTCTCCTAAATTAAGTCCAAATAATGAACATCATGAGTCATTCCTTTCCGTCATTAATCGAATTGATTTTCAAAAAAGGTATGTTACTATTACCATTATGGTCAAAGATTTCAAACTCCATTCCATCGCTCTACTAGACAGCGATACTAATATCAATTGCATTCAAGAAGGCTTAATTCCTACAAAGTATTTTGAAAAAATCAAAGACAAAGTGACTAATGCTATTAGATCCAAAGTTCAAATTACTTACAAGCTTTCAAATGGTTATGTTTGCAACAATGACTATTGTTTCAAAAATGTTTTTATACTTGTCAAAAATCTCAAACAAGTTATTCTTAGAACTCCCTTTCTTACTTAAATATACCCTTTTACCGTCGATTCCAAATGAATTTATTCAAATATTCTTGAAAAAAATTAAATTTGAATTTACTTCTCCTATGAAAAATAAGGACATTGCAGCTCTTCAAGAAGCCTCAATCTCAAAAATCATTTCTGCTAACGGAAAACAAATAGCTTTTCTCCAAACAGAAATTATTCAAGCCATCATTGAAGAACAACTTGGTATGCTAAAAATTCAACAAAAAATTCAAAAATTAAAGAACTTATTTAAAGAATATGTATGTGCTGATATCCCAAATGCCTTTTAGGATAGAAAGCAACATATGGTAGAATTACCAGATGAAAAAGATATTGATGAAAGAAACATTCCAACAAAAGCACGCCCTATTCAAATGAATAAAGAGCTTTTAGTGTTTTGCAAAAAGGAAATTCTATCTTTATTAAACAAAAGACTTACTAGACCCTCCAAATCTCCATGGAGTTGTGCAGCCTTATATGTCTACAATCAAGTAGAAAAGGAATGTGGTGTTCCTAGATTAGTCATAAATATCAAACTTCGAAACAAAGTTCTTCGATAGATAAGATATCCAATTCCCAAAAAAAAAGATTTATTGGGAAGATTATATGATGTAAAAATATTTTGAAATTTTGATATGAAATTCAGCTTCTGGTAAATTCAAATTGCTGAAAAAGATAGGTATAAAACTGCATTCACAGTTCCATTTGGACACTACGAATGGAATGTGATGCCATTTGGACTCAAAAATAATTTTTCTAAATTTCAACATATTATGAATGATATACTCAATGATTAGTCTGAATTTTCAATAGTTCACATCGATGGTGTTCTTATTTATTCAAAAAATTTGGACCAACATTTCCAGCATCTGAAAACATTTTCCAATGACATTAAAAGAAATGATATAATTGTTTTTGCTCCAAAAATAAAATTATGTCAAACAAAAACTCAGTTTTTAAGTCATGACATTTTTAATGGAACTATTAAACCTATTCAATGATCCATTGAATTTGGAGATAAATTTATAGATGAAATCAAAGATAAAAATCTTATCTCAATTATGTCGCAAATTTTTCTTAAATTTTGAGAAATTTGGAAACCATTATTTCAAAGACCCAAGAAAAATCCTCCTGCAAGGTCTTAAGAGCACACTCAACTAGTCGGATAAATTAAGAACAAGGTCAAGTCACTACCATGTCTTGACATACCAAATCCACATGTATTCATGATAATTGAAATAGATGCGTCAAATAGGGGATTTAGAGGAATTCTCAAGCAATGTCTTGATCCAAATCTCAAACAATTAGTAAGGTTCCATAGTGAAGTCTGGATTTTAAAATTCAAATAAATTGCAAAACTTGATTAATTAAAAGTAAAACATGATTAATTAAAGATAAAGCTTGATTAGCAAATAATTAACGAAATGATAAACTTTACGGATATGAATAGTTGAATGAATAGTAGCTTTGAAAATTAATTCGGCATGAACAGTGCATGAATAGTACTTCAAATGAATTTATGGACGAAAGGATGGATAGTAAAGCAGCACAGTGAATTGATTGAATAAAACTTACTATTGATTGAATTCTGTAGATATCTTACAACGAGGCAGAAAGGATAAGATAAGAAAGAAACTGGGGAATGAAAATGATACAAGGAAACGATGCAGGTAAGCTATGCCTTTGAAATATAACTGCGAAGCCTTCATATAGGCTCAAAAAGTCAAATATACAGTACAAGATATTTATTAACACAGTAACACGTATTTCTGACATCTAAACAATAAAAAGATAAAATTATTGAAGCGCCTTGAATAATGAACTGATTTTGAGCAGTTGTAGATGATTATTTTTGACTGGTTGACGACTACTAGGCTTGTTAAAACTTAACAGGTGCCTCTTGATTTTTATTATTGCATGCTTGCTTGTCGGATTTCCAATGGCCGTTGTTGTATTATGTCCCCTAATGGTCATAAAGTGTTGAATGTTTGCGTAATATGCTACACTGGTGGTCTTGAATGCAAGTAGGTGACAATGGAGTGTGATATTCTATAAAACTGTAGGAGTGGGATTATTGAGTGTAGAAGAGCCAATGTTCTCGGCGGGACAGATGTGTGCATATGGAATAACTCGTTGAATGAATTAGATAATATGTTGAAATTCAGAAGGAGCATTCATGAGTTCAAATGACATCACATTCCATTTGTAATGGCCAAATGGGACTGTAAATGTGATTTTATACCTGTCTTTTCCAGCAACTTGAATTTGCTAGAAACCAGATTTCATATCAAAATTTGAAAATATTTTTGCATAATATAATCTTCCTAGTAAATTCAAAAATCATTCTCTCTCTCTCTAGCTGCTCTCTATTCTCTCTGTCCCGCTGATTTTAGGAAGCTGCTCAGAACGGTCACTTGGAGGCCTCGACATCTGCCCGACGACCGTTTTCCTCGCCGGCGATTCTGAGTCGACTAGGGCATCGGAGTAGTCACGGTCGTTCGCACCGGCGGCGAGCCCTTCCTCGAGTCCATCGGTTTTGGGGCCCGGAGTTCCAGCAGTGCCAGCACGCTGGCTACTTACCGCACCGGCAACCAGATTTCACGGGGTACTGTAGGTCCGCTTCCCCCTCAAGCTGCCACCGAGCCTCGCTGCCATTGGTGCCTCAAGGCCTTCGTCACCACTGAAATCGTAGTTCTCCCTCGTCAGCTACGATCCTCTACCCTGGGTAAGATCTTTCGGTCTCCTGTGTAGCTTAATTGTGATTGGTCCCCTATTGTGCGTCTCTTTGGGAAAGCCTTCCCTGTTTGTTCTGTTTGCTCTGTTTGTGCGTCTCTTGTTTTCGGAGGGGTGCTGAGGGTGTGCTCTGTTTTCCTCTGTGTGCTTCTTACCCTGTTTTCTCCTGGCCCTGTTTCTATGTCCCCTTTCCTTGCTGGCCTAGAGGCGTTTCTTGTGTCGGTTTTGGGGTGCGTGATTGGTAGGGGATTGTGGAAGTGGTCGTGTTCCCTTTTCTTGATCGTTTTTTTCTGCGTGATTGAACTTAGGGTGTTTCTGCGATATTGACTTAAAGTGTGGTCTCGTGTTGTTTGTGCTGGTTCCCAGTGGGTTCTGGGTTTGGTTGTTTATTCAGTCTTCCGGGCGCGTGTTCGTAGGTCAGAGTTGGGCTAGCCTGTTTTTGCTAGTTGGCGGGTCAGGGTGTGGATTCCGGATTTCGGTTCTTTGCTAGACTGGCCTTGGGGGGTGAACGCAGGCTTCGGGTGTGAGGGCTCAGAGGCAGTGTTCGGAGTCCTTTTTATTGAATTCTGAGGTGCAGTGGAGGGTGGTGTTTTGGGGGGGGCTGCTTGTGGTCCTTGACTCTTTTGGCTCTCCTCCTTTCACTAAGTGCCTTATTCCTCCTTTTACCATAGGCTCAGCTCTTCCTGTGCGCTTACTTCCGTTGTTGCCGATTGTAGCTTATTTCATGTGCTTTTGATCTTAGTCCGATTACTTCCTGTGTGCTTATTTCCTGTGTTATACTCTGTTGCTGGTGAAAGTAGTCCGTCTTCCCCCTTCCTTTTACCTGCGTTTTTGACCTTTCGATTCCTCTATTTGTATGTGTTTTGTGCGTTTCCTTGTGGTGCTGTGATTTTATCATTGACTCGAGACGCCTCAGTTGCCCTCATTTACTGCTTTCGTTTGCTAGTTCCTGTGTGCAACGGTCGGTTGCTATTTTGGTGTTAGTGATTTCCCTTTTTTAGCGATTAAGGTTTTTGTTTTAGGGTTTTTGCTATTTCTGGTGGTTTTAGTATTCGGTTGTGGGCCTTTTAGGCTGTTAGCCTCCTTGGGTTCTGTCCTAGCGTCTGTAGTGTGGGGTGGTTTTAGTTTTAAAGGGGTCGGGAGCTGGTTGTTGTGTGCTATAGTGTGTATTAGTCTGGTGTCCCTGTTTGCAGGGTGTTTGCTAGTCTATAGTTGGTTTAAGTCTGCTTTAGTTTGGGTTTTAGTGTGGCGATCGTTGGCTGGTTGTAGCTTGTTCTTGATTGTTTAGAGTGTTTTTTTTTTCGTTTCAGCCTGCTTTAGTTTGGTTTTAGTTTTGTTTTAGCTTGTAGTGCTTCTGTGGCGAGTTATGTAGCTGTACCAGCCTGTCCTCCGGGGGGTCTTGGGGTTAGGAGAGGGTTAGAGCTGCGAAAGGTTCGCCTGGCGTCCTGGAATATTGGATCCCTCATGGGTAAGTCGATAGAATTAGTTAAGTCTCTGCGCAGACGTAAGATTAGTATAGCGTGTGTCCAAGAGACGAAGTGGGTTGGGGCGAAAGCTAGAGAGATTGATGGGTTTAAGCTTTGGTACTCGGGGTCTTCCAAGGCGAAGAATGGAGTTGGCATCCTGGTTGAGAAGGATTTGGTGGACCAGGTGATTGAAGTGAGGGGTAAGAGCGACCAGATTATGGCCATTAAGGTTTTGGTGGGCTCAGTTTGCGTGAACGTGGTGAGTGTGTATGCGCCCCAGGTAGGCCTATCGGAGGAGACTAAGAAGCTCTTCTGGGAGGACCTAGATGAGGTCACCCAGGCAGTACCTCACAACGAGAAACAGTTCATAGGAGGAGACTTCAACGGCCATATTGGCGCGAAGGCAGCAGGATATGATGGGGCCCACGGGGGGTTCGGTTTTGGCAAGTGAAATGCGGGAGGGGTCTCTGTGCTGGACTTTGCGGTGGCCTTTGATTTGTTGGTAGTCAACTCCTTCTTCAAGAAGAAGGAGGCCCACCTAGTGACCTTCAAGAGCAGCTCCTGCAAGACCCAGATTGACTACTTCCTAACAAGGAGGGAAAATCGGGGATCGTGTAAGGACTGGAAAGTGATTCCCAGCGAGTTGCTAGGGACTCAACACAAGTTGCTGGTGTTAGATGCTGAGTTCAAGTATCCTAAACAGTTAAAGAGGAGAGCTGGAGAACCCAGAATTAGGTGGTGGACCCTCACGAAGGAGAAGGCGGGGTTAATAGCAAAAAGAATAGCGGAGGAGAGAGCCTGGAGGAGGGCAGAGGACGCCGAATCGATGTGGGATGTTGTGGCGGACTGCATCCGAAGGTCGGCTAAGGAAACCCTAGGGGTTTCCAGGGGAGGCGGTTACAGGATGGAGGGCACCTGGTGGTGGAACGACAAGGTAAAGGAGAAAGTCAAGGCCAAAAGAGAGGCTTTCGCGGAGTTCACGAGCAGCAGGTCGGAGGACGAGAGGGAGCGTAAGAAGTCTAGATACAAGGCAGCAAAGCAGGTAGCCAGTAGGGCGGTGGCAGTAGCCAAGAGTCAGGCGTTTGATCGTCTGTATCATAGATTGGGAACGAAGGCATGGAAGAAGGAGGTTTTTAAATTGGCTAGGGCGAGGGCTAGGAAGTTTAGGGATTTAGGAGCGGTAAGGTGTATCAAGGACGAAGAGGGTAAGGTTTTGACTGAGGATGTAGGTATTAAGGAGAGATGGCAAAGGTTCTTTACTAAACTCCTCGACGGGGAAGAGGAAGGAGTCGATTGTAGGAGGGGCGGAGAGTGTCTAGTCCAGCGTGCGAACGACTTGATTACAAAGGAGGAGATTAGGGAGGCCATGACGAAGATGGCGAATGGAAAGGCAGTGGGCCCGGACTAGATTCCAGTAGAAGTTTGGAAGTTTATGGGGGAGGCGGGACTAGAGTGGCTCACAGAGCTGTTCAATGTTATTTTTAGGACGGCCTAGATGCCCGGAGAGTGGAGGGCTAGCACAGTCATTCCCGTGTACAAAAACAAAGGGGATATCCAAGATTGTAATAACTTTAGGGGCATCAAGCTGCTTAGTCACACTATGAAGCTGTGGGAGAGGGTGATTGAGATAAGGCTGCGTGCGAAAGTAGAGATTTCAGAGAATCAATTTGGTTTCATGCCAGGCAGGTCGACCGTTGAGGCGATCTACCTCCTCAGAGGGCTCATGGGCTTGTTCAGGGACAGAAAGGTGGATCTCCATATGGTGTTTATTGATCTGGAGAAAGCGTACAATAAAGTCCCAAGGGAGGTATTATGGAGGTGTTTGGACAAAAAGAGGGTGTCGTCCGCGTACATTCGTGTTATCAAGGATATGTACGAGGAAGGGCGGACGAGTGTTAGGACTCCAGGAGGGGTCACTGATGACTTCGCGGTTAGTTTGGGCCTGCATCAGGGCTCCGCCTTAAGCCCGTTCCTCTTCGCATTAGTTTTGGATGATCTCACTAGAGGAATCCAAGACGAGGTGCCTTGGTGCATGGTATTTGCCGACGACATCATTCTTATTAAGGTGACCAGGCAGGGAGTGAATGACAAGTTGGAGAGTTGGAGGCACACGCTGGAGGCCAGTGGCTTTCGATTAAGTAGATCGAAAACAGTATACCTCCACTGCTGTTTCAGCGGAAGGCTAGAAGAGAGGGAAGAAATCGTGCTGGATGGGAGGGCAATACCGAAGGTCGCTAATTTTAAATATCTCGGTTCGATCATCCAGCAAAATGGGGACATTGATGAGGATATTAGCCACCAGATTAGAGTGGGCTGGCAAAAGTGGAAGGCAGCGTCAGGGGTGCTGTGTGACAAAAGAGTGCCAATGACATTGAAAGGCAACGTCTATCGGATGGTAGTTAGACCGGTTGTTCTCTATGGATCTAAGTGTTGGCCTTTGAAAAGGTCGCAGGCCCGAAGGTTGATGGTAGCCGAGATGCGTATGGTTAGGTGGATGTGTGGTTTTACGAGATTGGACAGAATTAGGAATGGAGTCATCAGGGGCTTAGCCCAAGTGGCCCCCATAGAGGAGAAGATGAGGGAATCGAGGCTCAGATGGTTCGGCCACGTGAAGAGGAGAAGTGCGGCCGCCCCTGTGCGCAGGTGTGAGCTGATCAACCCACCCGGTGGCAAGAGAGGGAGGGGTAGACCGAAGAAGAGCTTAGAAGAAATGGTTAGGGAGGATCTGAGAGTTGTCGGTCTGACGGATGACATGGCTCAGGATAGGAGGCTGTGGCGGGTTAGGATTAGGGTCGCGGAGGGTAGAGGTTCGGCTCCGTTGGTAGTCGTCGCTTTTGCGGCGCGGGGCGGGAAGGGTTGTTTTGGCGTGTTTATTTGCAGGTCGTGCTTTTCTAAGTTGTGACGGCATCACGCGCCTTTGGCTGGTTGAGGTATGGCTCCGCTCTCCCTTCTGCTCCCCAGTACCCTCTCTCTTCCTCTTCCCATTACTCTGCAAATGGTTTCTACAATGGTTTCTTCTCTTTAAACCTTTTTCACAAATCGGTTTTTTGTGGGTCTTATGGAATCAACATCTCTATGGGTAGAAATACCGGTAGAGGTAAGGTTGCCTACAGCTGGATCTCCCCAGACCCCGCGAAAGCGGGACCCACACTGGGAGTTTGTTGTTGTTGTTGTTGTAATCTTCCTAGTAAATCCTTTTTATTGGAAATCGGATATCTTATCCATTGAAGAACTTTGTTGAGAAGTTTGTAATTTATGGCTAGTCTAGGAATGCCACATTCCTTTTTGGCTTGATTATAGACATAGAAGGCTACACAACTCCAAGAGATTTGGAGGGTCGAATAAGCCTTTTGTCTAATAAAGATTAAATTTCTTTTTTGCAAAATTCTAAAAGCTCTTTATTCATTTGCATATGGCGTGCTTTTGTTGGAATATTTCTTTCATCAAAATCTTTTTTATATGGTAATTCTACTATATGTTGCTTTCTATCCCAAAAGACATTTGGGATATCAGCACAGACATATTCTTCAAATAATTTCTTTAATTTTTGAATTTTTTGTTGCATGTTTGCTATAACAAGTTGTTCTTCAATACTGGCTCGAATAATTTCTATTTCTAGAAAAGTTATTTGCTTTTCGTTAGCAGAAATGATTTTTGAGATTGAGGCTTCTTGAAAAGCTGCAATATCCTTATTTTTCATAGGAGAAGCAAATTCAAATTTAATTTCTTTTCCTTGAATATTTAAATAGATTCCTTTGGAATCGACAATAAAAGGGTATACTTGAGTAAGAAAGGGAGTTCCAATAATAACTTGTTGTTTCATATTTTTGACAAGTATAAAAACATTTTTGAAATAATATTCATTGTTGCAAACATAAGCATTTGAAAGCTTGTAATTAACTTGAAGCTTAGATCCGGTAGCACTAGTCATTTTTTGTCTTTGGCTTTTTCAAAATATTTTGAAAGAATTAAGCCTTCTTAAATGCAATTCATATCCACACCGCAGTTTAGTAGAGCAATAGAATGGAGTTTGAAATCTTTGACTATAATAGTAATAGAAACATACCATTTTTGAAAATCAATACGATTAATAACTGAAAAGAATGCTTCATGATTTTCGTCGTCTGTACTTAATTTAGGAGAAGATGTAGGAGATTGATTAAGAGGTTTTGAAGATTCAAGAGAAGAAACTCGATTTTCGAGGTCCTGAATTTGAGAAATCAGGATTGAATTTGATTCATCTAGGAAATTTTGTTTTTAATCAGATTTCTTAATTCTTTAAATTCGGTTTTGAGTTCATTGATTTCTTGTTTTAATTCTTTTACTGTTACTGGTTTTGGGAGATTTGACCCGTGTCCTTCATTGGTTTCCAGTACTTATTTTAGGCCAAATGGTTGCATTCTTGATTCAGTAACTTCTTCTTTGAGTAATAAATTTTTAAGCTTCTGGAGGCATTGAGTTTTAATTTATGGTTCCTCAATCTTTTCAACAATATCGAAGGGGAGTTCCTCTTGAGATTGATCTTTTGCGATAACACTACAATTATTAGGACAGAGTGTAACTTCTTCATATGAGGAATCAGAACGATTGGAGTAAGATGTTTGAATTTCACAAAGGGCATCCTTGGAATTGTCATGAATTAAAAGGGAAAGCATTATTTCTTGAAGTTTTTTATCTTCAAGTTTCATAATATTGACATGAATACCATCTTGATTTACCCTGAAGGGATATATTTAAGCAATAAAAGGAAGGTTGAGAATAATTTCTTGCCTTATACTTTTAACTAGAATGAGTGAATTCTTGAAACAATATATATTACAAATATAAGCGTTAGATCATTTGTATTTAATTTGCAATGGAGTTCCTTTAACACTGAGAAGTTGTTTTTTTTTTCATAATATTGGGATGGAACTAGTATTTTCTTGATGCAGTGTTGGTCTGCACCACTGTTAAGGAGTGCTATTGTTTTTAGCTCAAAATTATTTTGAATTTCTCGAGTAATGTAAATATACTATTTTTGAAATTAATTTGATTGATGATTGACAAGGATTTGTAGTTACAATTTGATTTTCTTTGATTTATGCTTTCAGAAATACATAAGCGTTTTGATTCAGCTGGGGTCACTTTTGATATTTTCTTTTGAAATTTAGGATTGTTTACTTCTAGTTTTTCTTTTTATTGGGCATATGCCCTATTTTGCCATATTTAAGGCACATAATTTTTCTAGATATTTTTCGTTTTGAATTTGACTTTTTAGGATCTAAATCGAGTATTTTTAGATATCTTCCTATGGTAAACTGATTCTTTAATTACGAAAATTTTTGGTAATTGATTTTGATAATTCGGATAAGATTTGATTTACATGAAGAATCTGGATTTGTATCATAGATTTTTGGTTGATTGTTATAAGATGATTCATAAATACAAAGTGTTTGCTTTGGTGATGTGCATTTTTCTAATTTACTAGCAGCATAGAAAATTTTCTGAAATAATTCGATTTCTTTCTTATTGTTGTTTCCTATGGTTGTTGTGCTAATAGAAGAAATTTCTTTAATGGGTATGCTAAAAGGATTGAATAAAAGTAGACAGTTGGTCTGAGAAATTTTCTTAATTTCGAAGTATTCTAATGAACAACAGTCAAAATTTTCTCTTAATTGGGTTTTATTGAAATTATCTTCAATGGTTTGAATAATATTTGAATTATCTGAGGTGTTGGCTTCAGGATTTGAACTTTCAAGGTGATTATTGTAGAATGGATTATCCGAGCAAAGTACTTCTTTTGAAGAAGAATTTTTGAAAGTATTTTGAGCCTCTTGCTTTGGAGAGGAAGACGAAGGATGAGTAGAAATAATTGTTTCTTTGATAAGAAGACTATGCCATAAGTTTGGCTTAGTGTCACAGTTGAATTTATTGTAATTAGAAATAGAAAGTTGATGTTTTGAAATAAAGTTAGTTAGCAAATCGAAAAAAGACATATTTCCTTTGATTTTGGCTAATTGACTATAATAAAAAGTTTTAAATAATTGTTGCATATCTTTAAAAAAATAAGAAAAGAATCAGTCTCAGCGTGACCGATTATAATCATGATAGAATTCTTCATTAAGATAAATTCTATTAACTTGAAAAGTTTGATTAGTAGAAGAAGTTAATTTAACAGGTACAGAAAAATCATTTTGCTTAAAACATTTTTTGTTTGAATCCAAACTTTTATTAGGAATTATGATGTCATGATGATAAGATGATTAGTCTCAGGATAATCAATTAAACTAAAGAAATTAATCAACACGAAATAACACACACATATGCTTATTGCAGACAAAGACTTATTAGGTACGTAACAATGCACTGCGGGACCACACCGGGAGTGCCTCCATTCCAACCCTTTATTGTCGGGATCACCAATTACCAGGCTGACCAATGTACTTACCAGGGCGCCCTAAGGACTCACAGAAGCTGATCATCACCAACACAACTTTCATGCCAGATAACTAACTTATCGAAGTTTTTAATGAGGATATTTATATGTCATTAAGGATTAATTAACCTTCTTTAGACTAATTAATTAATCCTTCGCCTAATCTTTAGTGATTTGGCATAGGTACATGATGATAAGGTTAAATAAAAACTTAATTAAAGAACTAACACTTGACTAGACACTTGACTAGTTGACTAGACATTTGGCTTTGATACCAGTTGGGGACATGACTGAGTGCAATTTTTAAATTTGAAATAAATTGCAAAACTTTAATAATTACAAGTGAAGCGTGATTAATTAAAGATAAAGCTTGATTAGCAAAAAATTACCGGAATCATAAACTTTACAAATATGAATAGTTGAATGAATAGTAACTTTTGAAATTAATTCAAGATGAATAGTGCTAAATAGTGCATGAATAGTAAGTTCAAATGAATTTCTGAACAAAAAGAATGAATAGTAAACCAACACAGTGAATTGATTGAGTACAACCTACTATTGATTGAATTATGCGAATATCTCACAACGAGGCAGAAAGGATAAGATAAGAAAGCAACCGAAGAAGGAAAATCATACAAGGAAACAAGGTAGGTAAAATCTGCCTTTGAAATACAACTACGAAGTCTTTATATAGGCTTAAAAAGTACAATGTACGACTCAAGATATTTTTGAGTTGTTATACACACACACACACACACACACATATCTGTGTTTATCTGTGTGTGTGTGTGTGTGTGAATGCATACATATACATACATACATACACATATATACATATATATACAAACACAAACACACACACACACACACACACACACACACACACACACACACATACACAAACGCGCTCGCGCATATGCGTGCGAGCTCACGCACGCACACACACATATATATACACGCACACGGTCGTGCACATGCGCTCGCCCACACATACACGCATACATATATATACACGCACACACTTGCGCGCGCGCACATACACACACACATATATATATATACACGCACGCACTTGCGCACACGTGTGCATGCGCACACACACACACACACACACACACACATATATACATACACACGCACGCACTCGCGCACACACACACGTATACACGCACACACAGACGCGCACACACACGGATAGATACACACACACACACACACACACATACACGCGCGCGCGCGCGCTCGCGCATGTGTGTGTATGCGTGCATGTGTGTGTGTAGATATGTATGTATATGTGTACATACGTATATGTACATATATGTATGTACATATATGTATATGTGTGAATGTGTGTGTGTGTGTGTGTGTTTGTATATATATATATGTGTGTGTGTGTGTGTGTGTGTATGTGTTTGTGTGTGTGTGCGCGCGTGTGTATGTGTGTTTGCGTGTGTGTGTGTGTGTATTGGTTTAATGAAGACGGAGTATATCTGCATTTAGGAAGCTGACGACAAACTCTTGATTTCTTCCTAATTACCGAAGGGTTTGTTGAAATGTACTATTAACAATAAGCATTGACATTCTGTTTTTTGGGCAAGGAAAGGAAGGTTCAAGCAGGCAAATGAGTGGGCAAGCCTCAAATGAGTCAAGGCCGAACTCAAGCGTCTGAAAAGCCTAATTTATGCTCAAGCCTTAGCCAAGCTGAACTCAAACTCGATTTTGCAGACCAAGCCGAGTTTCCAGCCTCACAAACTCCCAGCTCAGACTTGAATCCACGACTCTCGAACGCATCAAAGATCTGAGCTTGGCATGAGGTGATTAGGCATCCACAAATGGCATATAATATCTATAAGCACATGATTGTAACCATGCATGCAGGGGCGTCTAAATACAATGCCATAAATTTTAACGAATTGCAAATATACAGTACCACCCTATGCATCATCCACTCCAACATCGGGATTTTTTTCCGGGGGGGGGGGGGATCAGGTCTTAACATCTGTAGCTAAACATTGTTTTTGGCCAATAGTGTTCATCTTAAACTTATTTTCAGCTAGTAATCGTAATATTCCTAATTGGACGGTAGTCCCGTCACTTTAGGATTGACTTTTTGGGGGGCCGGGGGGGGGGTGTGTTGTTCAAAAACGTAGAGTAATGGTAGCCAAACAAATGGGTCAACACACCAGCTCAATATCGTAAACACCCATCCATTAACAAATCAAGTCACATCCACCATATCGTCGGCTGAGTTAAAATTGACATACCGGCCTAACAAGAACCACCTCTTCTGAGGCCAACGTAATTTATTAAAAACGAACTATACTCAACTTCACCTGAATCTGCAATGGGTATAGCCTCGCAAAGACTCGTAGTTGCATTCAGAATAATATCCCAAGTGCCAAACCCAACTAGGTTCATCAAATAAGCTGAACTGAACTGACCTTGGCTTTCACTAGACATCCTCTCTTCCCTCCAGTTGGAAACATGGGGTTCTGAGCTAGTCCCAGAAGTGCACACAATCACAACTATTTGTTAGTGGAGATCTTTTGAGTCAAGTGATGGCCATAGACAGGGAAGCTCAACAGCCAGGGGATAAACTCACAAACAAGCGATTTCATTGCTTGTGCAGTCATCCTTAGGATGCTGCTCAAACAATACTTTCCCCCCATACTAGCTGGCATCTACTGCACAAGGTAATACATATAAATATACTGCTCCTGACATTGCACGTATAACAGGAAAAATCGAGATACCATAAAGATTAATCGCAAGAACAATGAGAATAATGTTAATGTAACTTTCTTCATCTTTATGTATCACAGAATAAATTCATCAATAAAACATTTCAATTGTCACAACATATATCTATTAACTATTGATAAGAAGGCAGTAAGCCAGTGCCTCCCTTTCAAGTCCTCAGATGGCTCTTTTGTGACTGTTTGCCAAAGACAAAGAAAGTAACAGAAAACCAGGTACTCCCAACGTAGACCATTTCAAATTGAACCAAGAAGCTTGCTCTCAAGGGAAAGGGGAAAGCAACGTACAAAGAAACAAGCTTGGCAACTCCCAGTAAAGGTACTAATGTGGAGGGAGGGAGCAATGTGGATCATGAATAGACACAACAGTGGACTCCAAAAATTGGAGATGGGTGGGAATTTTCAATGGAGACGTGTTTTCTTTTTTTTTTTTAGTGCTTTTTTGTGGGGTTCCTTCTCCTTCATATTTATTTGCAGGCCAGTGGAAGGAGGCACATAATGGCTTATTGAAGAAGAAAAAAGATGGCCCATATATAGATTATATGAACACTAACAGCTGTGTGTGCAAAGTGAATTGCGGAACAAGTGATGAGGAGAAACTCCAGCCTAGGGTTTGTCCAAAAGAATCTGGGTTTTATGGGTTCCTGAAAATTTCATCTACAAAATGCAAAATTGAGGGGAATAATATATGTAACCTGCTCAGTGCTTAACTTGAAGTAGCTGAATGAGCAATACTGTTAGGGCTGCTGGATGAAGCAGGAGGGCTCTGGCTAGACTGTTGGACAGCAGATTGAGAAATGGACCCACTCTTACACGATATAGAACCACCTGAACCACTTGACAAGACTGGAGAAGAATCTCTGTTGGATACTGAAATTACTTCAGCACGCAAGTCTGATGATGAGGATGAAGGGGCAAGAGTTCCAACAGATGATCCAACAGGATAGGGGGCAACAGGCATGTCAGAAAGTGAAGAGGTTGAGGGACTATAACTCAGTGTTCCCATAGGATGATCAAACTTGCACGTAGGACCGAACTTGCATAGTCCATGCTGTAGATAGTAACTGCAAGTTGGAGTACCCTGAGAGTGAAAGAAGACATGCAAAGTTAACATGATAGACCATCCCAAAATTATGGATTATATTACTTGTAAGGAAGCATAATGAGAAACAATCATGCTAAAAGTTCAGCCTGCCATCTGGATCAGGAGAAAAAAATATATTAAGGCTCTTAATTGAATGTTTGGACTGAAATGTAGATGTAAATTCACCCATCCGAAGCCCAAGTATGGGCCTATTTAGGCACACGATTACACTTATCACTTGCAAATAAATGTCAATAGCTCAAATCTTCATTCTTGATTGATCATTATCCATGCAGTTCAAAGAGTCATCATTCGACGATCTCTGTACTACAGTTGAATAATGCAAATTGTCTCAATAAACACTCCTCTGATTTGGTCGTTGTGAAGTAGAAGTTACTCCACATCTTTCAAATTTAGAGGATTCAATTATAATACCCTTTTCTGTAATCGACGTTTGAGGCCCAAGCTGATTATCAGTTACCCTATCCGAACTCTAATTGGGACTCCTGGGTGAGGATTTCAATTGCTTATTCTCCATTAAACTATTGTCCGATCCACAGCTACCCGAAAGGCCATAGCCCCCATGATGTGCTCCTGTTCTGGGCATATGCATATGGTGCCTTCAGTTCGGGAGGCCAAATTAGACTAAATCAGTTCAACTAGTAGTTAGTCATGCTCTCATACCACGATCCACTACCGATATTATTCACATCATTGTAACTATGCTCTAGTCAGGGACTCTTGCTGATAAGATTAATCCATAGTTGCTCATGAACACCCAAAAACAACACAAAAGAGAAGTTAATCATGAACATCCTTTCAGCTAAGCCTAGCCAATCATAAAAGGGAAACCGTGGGGGAGAAGAGGAAAATGGCTCCAGAAGGAATCCGACAATAACCATTGATTTTATGATGGCCGTTCTGTCCTTCCATTTAAGAAAAAGAACCCCCGATGGAAGAAATTATTGTAAATATAAATAATAAAATGAAGACATAAGCCTGAACCTCCTGTAGTAATTCTCTTGTGCGGACTAGGGAGCCCTGGAACCAATTTGAAGTCCATTAAAGTAGGCCACAAGTCAGTTAATGACAATGTAAAACACACGATAAATATGGAAATAGGAACCCAGATCAATCAACACACAACAAAATTTGAGTCATTTTGAAGGAATTTGACACTGAAACACATGCTCAAAAATGCATAATATGAGCATAATCACTTTTGCTCATAAACATGAAGCAAAAGTACGTCGAGCCAAAAGGTCCATAATATTCAAGAAGTGCGATTAGCCAATAACTTGTTCCAATCTAACCAGTTAATATCCAAGCAAGCAATTCTTGCCTGCATAAAATTTAAAATAAAATGATGGCCAAGATTGCTAAAACTGTTGTTCTGCAGTGATGTATCTTATACAAAGGTGTATACAACTGCCACAACCACAGCCTGATGGAATTAAGCTACAGAAGCACAACAAAAAAAAGGGGGCAGAACAAAGGTGAACATGAAAGCAAACATGCCTGGCATGAATAATTTTCTTTCCATTTCTTTTTTTAACTATAATTTTATAGAACAATTAAGCAAAACTAGAACACAGACAATGATTGGGAGAAAGTAAAAAAATGTGGGTGGAAGGATCCAGAAAGGACAGACATAGATCAGAACAGGTCTACCACCAGCGGTCCAGCACCTTGACTAACAAGATAGGAGATCAGGATCAGGCTCCTCTCCTGAATAGTGCTGTATGAGTCACTCTTCATTATCGGAATGGAAATGGCAACTGCTTATTGTTTTAGATGTAACCGTCCAAGATGAGAAACTACTCCCAAATCCTAAAATACTAGCACTAGTTATCCACTACTGCTCCTTCCAGTCATTTGGAAGTTCTTCGTTTATGGTTTTTTTTGGGGGGAGGGGGAGGGGTGGTGATAGGTGTCCTATGCCATCAGGATATTCACATTTACAACATTAGTGCACAAATACATGCAGGTCACCTGCTTTGTAAAACTAAAAATTAAGAAAAAGTGAGCCTGACATTGAAAATGGCTTAAATACAAATGAGCTCCACTGAAATTATTTGAAGTTGACTAAATCAGGTACCAGATTTCGCAAACCTTATGTCTCAACTCTCAATCGCCATTCTTATTCGAGTTCAAAGCCCTTACGTCTTTATTTGGACCCCAACAGACAGTTTCAAAGGCCCCAAAATATGTCAAATTGAAACAAGAAGTCTCTTCTCACAACTTCACCAAAACAAAGTAGCAATTCAAACCTTTCATGCAATGACATATATTCCTCCTACATATTAATTCATGTTCTGCACTTGCAATTTTTAGATATTAAGTCATTCTAGTAGAGCCTTGTCAAATCAACAAACGTACTAACACATGGGGACGTAAAGCCACATCAAGGTCAATAGATGAAGAAATGCCTGTATTGTTGAGGTTTTCTAAAGTAACCTAAATTGTGAAACCCGACTTTGCAGAGGTGAATCATGATTGAAAATGAATAAGGTCATTATGGACACTTCACAGAGCACAGGCACATCTTGCCACCACAATAACTTGACATTCTTTGAGCTATTACTAATTCATTTAGTTATCGTGATATCCATGTTCAACATTTATAATTCGTTCTTTAGGAGTCTTAACTAGAACAATGAGGGCTACGTGTGGACCCAGAGAAGGGGGATTGGTGTAAAGTTAGGCAGTTGGGATAAAGTCCACCTCTATTGGGCAATCTACATCCCATCTCTGGAGGCCCCCCCCCCCCCCCAAATACACACATGCACACACACACACACACACATGCACACGCACATTCTCGCAAAGGGAGTGCAGAGCTAGGTTTCAAACTAGCATCTCCTAAGTGGGACAGTAACTACTCTACCATTGAGCCCACTGCTCTTTGGCATTCAATTACTCATACTGGCTATTTAACGAACATCGTGCCATTTCATGTTTTCATGTTAGTAGCATGATTATTAAGCGCAGCAACTATTCCAAAATTCCAGCCACGAAATTTGTGCTAGCACAGATCCATTATTTTGCAACCACTACCATGATGAGGCTACTTCAAATATACCTTTCTGAATATTGGTGAAGTTTCAATTATGACCAGAGCAACACTCAGAATCCCAAAAGAAGCTAAAGATAGCAAATAAGGTTAAATGAGTTGAAGCTAGATCACAGGATCTTTCCCATTAGGAAGGTCAATAAATACCCCACAAGTCACAACGTAGATGACCAAAACCGTCAAACAAATTGAGGGCTCAATGAAAGAAAGGACACCACAAAACCATTACAATATCTAGCATCTAAACAAAAGTACCCAATACGATTTCTAACTATGAAGAAAGAGAGACATGCATACCGGACGAATGGGTAGACCCATGGGATTAAGAGCAGAACTTGTTTCTGGGACAACCCATTCAGCAGGGTGATGGTATTTACATGACGAGCCAAATTTGCAGTCCCCTGTTTTAAGATAATACTGGCACTCGGGTTGCCCTGGTCTCTGCGGAAAGTTGTGCTCCTTTGGAGTGCTACTTGATGCACCAGCAGAAGTAGATATAGCAGTATAAGGCCCCGTATAAGCAGGTGCTGAAGGTGACAGTGGCGTAACTCCATAAATTTGGCCTACACCGGCCGCTGACAGTGTGGTCCCACTGGTCACGGGACTAGGTGACTGCACAAGATGATGCAAGAAAAAAAGGTGATCCAAACATTCAGATGGTAAACTTGACATGACTGTTCATTAGCCTTTAGTCGTTACAAATATTTAAAAGGACTTCCACGCTTGCAGTGATTGAATGAAACTTAATCATGTTGAAAAATACTTTTTTGGCTAAAAGAGAACACAAATAAGTCCTACATGAGCCTTTCTGAGTTAATTTTAAGTTGGAGTCATCGCCAGCCGAAAGCACTTGTTAGAATCACCATTCACAACAGGCAGTCACAGTGATATCAGCACTTACCCCCGCCATTCAGAAATAAGTGTATTCTCTAGATTATATCCAAGAAAGCAAGCAATTTGCCTAAAATAGTAACAATTTTTTGTTCTTTGCATGAGTTCTGTTTTGAACATCTATCCTTAAAACATCACACTGACCACCAGCAGGGCAATGACACAGGAGTTGAGAGGATGGTATATTAATTTCCAAATCCAATCGAAGTAGCTTCACTTACTGAGTAAGGCGCCCAACCAGGAAGGGGAACTACCCCAGGAGAAAAAAGCAACGGACCATAAGGTCCTTGGATATATGAACCAGGCATCATAGGTGGTCTAGCAACAGGCCAGTTGCCTGTGACGACCCCATACTGCTGGGGACCAGCAGGAGCGTTTGGAATAGGAGGAAAAACAGCAGGTGTCACAGCAGGAGCAGGAGCAGGAGCAACAGGTGTTGTAGGCATTTGTACATTAGCAGGCTGTGGATGATGGAATTTGCAGGTCATCCCAAACTTGCACTGCCCTGTCTTCATATAGTACGAACACTCTTTCTCTCCCTGCACATTTAGCAATCATAAGGAATGCACCTCCAGCAATACTATGCATCTCATGAAGCTTTGGAAGAACTAAAATATCCTTATCATATAGATAGCCGTATACAAACCGGACGTAGCGGATATCCATAAATGTTGAGTGCACACGGATTCATGACACTAGCTCCTTGCCTTGGATGATGGTACTTACAGGAGGAGCCAAATTTACAAGTCCCAGTCCTCATATAATACTGCAGGACAATTACAGAGTTATGCAATAAACATAGCCATGATCTGCCAGATGGTTCACAAGAAACTATACATTACATAAATGGAAAACTTTAGATTTGTGTGGTTGGAATCCTGTAAGAAATCTCTGTTTTACTTGAATTTTTGTGTCTGCCAAATACTCGACACTACGATATGTGTATAGACGCTTAGGTAACGTTTGGTTGGATGTAAACAACCTTGCAATGCAAACAAGTTTGTAATTATATTTCCATTATTTTGTTTGGCTATAAGACAGGATTGCAAATAACAAATACATTGTAATTATAATTACTACAAACTATGTAATCATGATTGTATTATAAAGTTGATTGTATTACATTACAATCAACCAAACATCACATTAAGACATTAGTATAAGCGAAATCATGCAAACCATTTACAAGTTAGCCAATGTCAGATAATTGTTGCAGGGCACACATAATGAAGGCCTAGAGAGATGATATACAAAATCTATTATCCCCAAAAAGGAATCAATCAAAATTACACAGAGAAGCCACAAACTAGTTGCAGTTACTTAACGTAGATTATCAAGTTGCCATAATTGAGGCATTTAATCGAAATCCTGAAATACAACTGAATGGACTACCTGACAGACTGGCTGTCCAGCTCGCTCCGGGTAGTCCCCTCCACCAACCCTCCTGCCTCCCATTGCCTGAACAACCACGTTCAAGTTGAGTTTGCAAATACAGAATATCAATTCACAATTCCAAATGATCCAACCCAACCAACAAAATGCAGCCCAAAAAAGGCAAGAAACCTAAAGCTAAGAGCTAACTCGCTGTTCACTATTTCACAAGGACAATCTTCAAAAAAAACAAAAAACAAAAAAGGAAAGATGAAATGCGATCACATCAAAGGAAACAAATTACCAGAGGGCGATGGCGGGGATGATTGAAGCGGCAACGATCACCGTAACCGCAAGAGCCAGTCCTGAGATAGTAGATGCAATCGGGCTCGCCGGGTCGCTCCGGGTACGGGTCGGGCCCCAAACCCAGCTGCCACATGGTTTCTACCCTTACCCAAAAACACACCATCAAATTCAATTCAATTAAATCCCAATCCCACCACATTACTAACCCCGCCGAAACAGAAAATTCAACAAATCGAGGACGAAATCGAAAATGGGGTTTGCCCAACTCACCTTCAAGACCAGTTTCCCCAGCCGGAGCCTCCCATTCGGGTTCGCGATCGGACCGGGTCCCCTCCTGCCGGTCCATTGCGACGGAGAGAGAAACAGACTGACTCACTGAGTACGGCAGAGAGAGAGAGAGAGACAGAGATGGTGAGTGAGTTCTTCTGACTGTTGTGTTTTGTGAGTCTCGTCGACTGGGTACTTTTTTCCCTTTTTTTTTCTTTGATCGCTTTCTCTCTCTCTCTTTTTCTGGGTCTGCTGTGCTGATGTATTTCTTCTCTCTTGATGATGTTAGTTTCCAAAGCGCTTGATCTTTTAGGGACCCTTTTTTTCCGACTGGGCGGTTTATATACGCGCGAAACGTACAGGCACAGCAGGCCATGAGAGAGAAACAATTCTTTAATAAATCACACACTTTCTTTATTATTACAATTCCAACTCAGCTAACAATTTTGGTCAAGTTAAAAGCTCTATTCGACTTTGTCTTGCCTTTGGTATCTCAAAAATTATATTAAATTTAAGTCCCCATTATTGTATTATTTTAGTGAATTTAATATATATTTTGGCAATTAGAGCCAAGGTGCGCGTACGAGAAATACGAAACCGACAATGCTAAAAAGGGTAGGTGTGAACCTGATCTCACAAAGTATTTTTTTTTTATTTTTTTATTTTTAGAAGAAGGGGCTCGTGAGTCGTGGCGAGTGGGGCAGTAGATTCTTTGCACATGTACTTAATACCTGAGAAATACGAGTTTGACAAATAAAGGAACATGGAAAGTTGAACTCTATGTTCATCCTGATCTTAGTATATACGTAGAAGATGCGTTTGAAGATTAGGTTCTCACTTGGTGGGAATATTTTCATGGCAGGCTTCACTTGAGTCAACGATTTTGCAACATGAAGGAATGAAATAGAAGACTTCACTGCTAAATAAATAGTTATCTCACTAATACATATTAGTTCAAGTTGTTTGATACTTGTTTTTCTTAAATAAGATTTTGGGTTCGAGTCTTGTGAACGGAGAAAATCTATAATTGGAGAATTATACCTTTTATTGGGCCAACAGTAACTTGACTTCAGTGAAATGAACTCCAGTGAAATGAATAATCCAAGGCCAATAAAAAAGTAGTTATCTCAAAATATAAAATTCTTTTGAAAGATGAATATATCTTATTTAATATACTTTTTAGCGTGGCATTGATACATTGATTATTGCATTTGATAATTACAATCGTCATTAATTTTAAAATAATGTTTGCCATTGACATGTCACCTTTCAATGTCCATCTTTTCTTTTTTTCATTTTAAGTATAATTGAGTTGAAACATATATGAATATATTAAAGGATTTTTGGACAATAACATATGATACTTTAGTGGCACTGGACAATAACACTCCAAAATTTGAACTTAGACATTTCTGCACTATACTATTGGCATATTTACTACTAATAAATCAAGAATGAGTTTGAAGGTATTCTTGCATTTTAAGCATATGGAATTGTATACCATTGTGGAATTGTTGCATAATACTAATAAAAGCCTCTTCAAACTCGGCCCTAGTGTATAGAATACAAATAAGTCAATAATACGATGTATGGACATCCAAGATCAAAGTAGGGAGTATAATGGTCCCAAGGACAGTATATTATTACCCTAAACCCCTATATTAGAGCATTTCCAGTGGAGTTCCATTTTGTGGAACTTTGGCATGCCATGTCAGCATAAGTTCCACAGTTCTAGAACTTGCATTTCTTCATTTTCCCAACAAATGGAACTCATTTTAGTACAAATGATTTAATATTTGTTGATGGAGCCCACAACTAAATATATTTTATTTGTTTTATGTTGTAAAATTTGTTTTTGCATATTGGATTTTGAATAAGTTAAAAATAAAATTTATTTTTTGGATGAAAAAATATGTAATTTATGTTTCCGGAAAATATATTAATTTATTTTGAAGTATCTAAAAATTGATGAGTTAAGTTGTATTGGTTGAACGATTGAAAATATACGGAATACAATGTAGAATGCAATCAATACAAATGCAACTATGAGGATTGACATTAAAGAAAATTACAACCCGAGTATTCGATATTTAAAACACTAATTTAGATGACGAAAAAAAATATAACACAAGTGAATGATGAATAACTCTTAAGATCTATGGTTGTGAGCTTTGTCGTGCCCTATGTCGATTCCATATTTTCTCGATTAGGTCTGATTAGAGACGTGCATGTAGTGCTGAGTCATGAATTTTTGCTACTCTACGGAGGTAGGCAGCATAGCATGGATGATGGCCCTGTTGGACATTTGGTTGCGGGGTGTTGTCCTCGACATCATCGTAATCGAAAGCAAGGTCCTGTGAATCTCGTTCGTCCTCGATGATCATGTTATGGAGTATAACACATGCTTTCATTATCATACCCAACTAACCTTTGTCCATGTTCCGAGCAGGACCGCGAATGATAGCAAACCGGGCTTGTAGAACCTCAAATACTCTTTCCACATCCTTCCTAACAGACTCTTTACGTTCGGCGAACAATCTTACCTTGGGTCCTTGGGGAAGAGAGATAGTTTTCATGATGTTGCCCATCTTGGATAAATACCGTCGGACAAAAAGTATCCAATATTGTACTCGCGACGGTTCACGACGTACTCACATTTTGGAGCCCGACCCTCATACACTTCTTTGAAAACATCTGATTGGTGAAGAGCATTTAAGTCGTTCAGGCTACTCGGGCACCCAAAGAAGGCGTGTTGTATCCAAAGGTCATATGAAGCAACGACTTCAAGAATCAAGGTGGGGGCTCTGTAAATCCCTTTTGCGAACATCCCTTTCCAAGTCGATGGACAGTTCTTCCATTCCCAATGCATACAATCTATACTCCCTAATATGCCGGGGAAATCACGTGTCTCGGCAACTTGCAACAGTCAATCAACATCAACTTGTGTTGATTTTCTTAAATACTCGTCCCCAAACGCTTGCATGACACTGGCAGCAAAGTTTTTCATACACTCCATAGCCGTGCTTTATCCAATCTTTAAGTACTCATCCACACAATCTGTGGATACCCCATAGGCGAGCATACACATCGCTGAGGTGCACTTGGTGAGCGCCGACAACCCACGCCTACCAGCACAATCGCGCCTCAACTGGAAGTACTCAAATTGACTACTGAGGGCGTCAACAATGCGGAGGAGCAGGTGTTTCTGCATCTGAAATCTACGCCGAAAGTGGGTTTCATTCTAGATGGAATTATCTGCAAAGTAGTCTCTGTGGAGGAGATCGTGTGCATCTTCTTAATCCCTCCGAATGAATCTTTTCTTCTTTCTTGGTCGTCGGGTTGATGAAAGTCGTCCCCCTTGTCCATGTTTCACAGCTAATTGAAATGACTCCGCGTGAGATTGATTGTTGAGTATGGTTTCAAGAATCGATGAGTCATCACTAAAAGATGATGACTCCAGTACGAATATGAGACTATCTATGAATTCTGTGGAAGATGAAGAAGATGGGTCACTCATTTTGTTGTACCTGTGACAGAAGTTTCCAAATGTTAGGAAAATTCACATATTAATAAAGCAAATTGTAACGGCCCGAACCTAATTCGAATTTAGTAACCATCGCATATCAATATATGTTTAGCTATTGGGGGCGTTACACAAATTAAGAGAGTATCATAGTTAAAAGTGAAATATTAAAATTGAACTCATTAAAATGAAATTAAACATCTTAGCTACAATTCAACATATAAAAAACTTTAAACACTGTGATGTGAAATTAAAATAAAACTCATTAAAATAAAATTACACATTTCATTCCACAACATAAAGCAGTTCAATTACAACAAACAATTGGGAAAAGAAAGAATAACAAAAGCACAAGGTAAACAACATATTATTCCTAAGACATGGGTGTCAAGCTAAAGAAGGGCTAGCATTGGACGAAGATGATGTTTGGCGGTATCGGCTCCTAATTTCTTCCTAAAGTGGACCATATTGCGCTTGATCCTCCGGACACATCTTAGCAATGTCCATTCTTAATATCTTGTCCTCATACTTCATCCGTTGGAAGTACTGATGAGAGTCTATTAGTTCAACAGCTCTCTTAGCTGCTTCTGCCTTCACCTTAGCGACCTCCGCCATCTTCTCTTGGGCAATGACATATCTTTCGAACATGGTGCTGTTCTTCACATTTTTTGTCCCTAAGGTGGATAGCTCATTTGTGACAACATTAAGCACCGAGTCATGCGCTCTCTCTTTCGCCTTTCTTTTGGCGGCTTTTCTTCCAATTGGGTGGATCAGTCCACTAACTTGCTCTGTTGCTGTATTTTCACTAGCATCCATTGTTGGTGTGTCGGGGGTGCAGGGTGAGCCGGATGTCTTACTCTCAGAGTACCCGCCCACCTCATTGATCCTCAAGCGTTTAGTTGCCACATCTGTAGATTGATCGCAATTAACCTCCAATTTCGATTGGTTCTTCAGTAGCACCTACCAATGCATTAAGTCAAACAGTTTGCCCACCATATTAATGTATAGATCTGGGGCTTTCTGCAGAATATCGTCCTCATTCGCCCGATAAGCCTGGCCCATACAAGCGGTCCACTTGGACACAAGTGGAGCTGCTCGGTTCCAACGAGCATTGCAAACTTTCCCTGCTCACTTCGTAGCTCTATCGGGAGCGTGCTGGTTGTAGGCACTTGCGATCTTTGTCCAGAACCCCATTTTCTTTTGGTCATCCTCAATAAGGGGGTTGGTGCTGACATTGATACATGATGTCACCAAGCGGCGATCTTCTTCCAATGTCCACTTGGAAGTCACGCCGATACTCTCATTGTGGGTGGGGTTGGGTGGGGGATGGGGTGTTGATGAGGTCGTATTATTAGGTGGAGGTAGCTGATAAGGAGGGGGCATTGAACCGTAGTTGAAATTTGGAATTGGGGGGGGGGGGGGCGTTCTGGCCTTGGAGGGGAAAGTTTGGTGGTGGTTGAGGATATTGCATATGTGGGTATTGTTGAGGGTATTGTGGATGACATTGCCAATTAGGAGGGTTCGGGACAATGTTCATGTTGTTCACAGGATCCCGTTGTAAATCCCCAGTAAGTAAGTTCATGAAAGATTGTAGGTGATTAGGATCCATTTTAAAGTGAACACCTATAAAACAAAAAAAACATTCATACACTTCATTTCTCACATATTTTACAAAACAAC
>JACYFF010030601.1:8357-39195 GCA_017589665.1 Selenicereus undatus
GGTTTTAATTGTAACTCAAATTAAGGTTGTTGTTTACTACTCGAGAGATTTTAAAAAATCTAAATTGACTTAGAAATATATTTTAATCCAAAAAAGAGGCTATAAAAGTTCAATCTATAATGCAAAAGAGAAGCAAGTGGGGGGGGGGGAGAAACAAAAATCAATGGAATTTGGTAGGAGAGAAAAATGTAGTTTTGTTACTGTGCATCGTATTTCGATCGCTTTAACAGTAACACTAGCGAAAAATAAAAATCTAAATTGACTGATAAATATATTTGATCCCAAAAGGAGAATGTGAAGAGAGAAGAAAATTAAACAACAGCAAAAACAAATGGCCCATGCAGGGCTCGAACCTGCGACCTTGGCGTTATTAGCACCACGCTCTAACCAACTGAGCTAATGGGCCAGTTGCTGTTAAAACCCAGTTTATACTAATAATTCAAGGGGTAGACAAAAGGTATTTCGTCAAAACACATTTTGATGAGTTTTCTAAGTTTAAATTAGTTATTTAATTTGATTTAGTCTCTGACAATTTGTATGTTTCATAAATATAGTTTTTCATTTGCTTTCTCACTTCAAAAATTCATTTCCAAAAAGCTCAATTATTAACCTTTTGATGTCGGAGTTTTGACATTGATTGAGCGAACGAGAGTCTCTTCCAAAAGAAATCTTCAAAGAAATAGCTAGCTTTCAACAAAGTTGATGAAAAAATATGTTTTAATCGGCTTTTCTTTTTTCCCTGGGAAAATATTGGCAAAAAACTCTTTTCTGAAATATTCAATATAAATAGTTTTATACAAATATAGTGAATAATTAATTGCCAAATACCATCAAATTATTAATGTGCATTTAAACTGACAAAATTATGTTCTCAGGGGACAGCTAAAAGGGGTTGGGGATAACGACGTTTGCCCACTTAAAATCAAATCACAATACCTAACTGTCAAAATCTATGTAATTTGGTTGCATTAGTGGGTAGGATTAAGCACTAATCAGAAATATAATTTGGCACATATAGTTTGGCGAGTCAAATCGAGTGAGTTTGACCCGGAACTCGGTCAAACCAAACGTAGCCAAATAGGGTTGTGGTTGTGGTTTCGCAAATAACACTGCAAAACGCGTACTTTGGTCCATGTCATGCAAATCGCTTAACCTAGCTAGCTAGGGGGGATGTAATATGCTATGGTGCTATATGGGTAGATTTGATACGAGGATATTTTATATATATTTCTTTTGATGCTGCCAGATTGGGTGCACGGGGCTATGGGCGGCGTGTGGTGGTGAGAGATTGTGAGGGCGAGCTGTTAGGGCATCCGCAACCAGTGACACGCGTGTCACCTAGTTCTCTTCCACCCAAGAAAACGCAAGGGGTGACTCACGTGGGGGACCGTGTGTGCGGTTTGCCCTGCTGTCCCCTTTAATGTATTTTGTTAATATTTTTGCTTCTTTTTTTTTGTGTAATATACAATTTTTAGGTGATTAAAAAAAGGGTTGTGTGTTAAGGTGGGTCAACGATAAATATTTTTGTTGGGTAATCAACATTGGAGTTCCATAGGTTGGAGAAGTGATGAAATGCAAGTCCAAAAAAAGTAAAACTTTTGTTGATGTAGCATACTTGATTTCCAATTTTTGGAACTTAAGCTTGGAATGTCCTTAATGTGTCTTATTGCACAAGGGAAAGGATTCTTGGAGCCAGAAGTGGAGGAAGCTCAGGTTTGCGTGTATGCGCTCCCAAAGGCTCAACAACAAGGTTTTGAAATGTGGTTGTCTAAGGGGATTGTTTGCCTCTGATATCGAAACTAAAGAAAAAGCAACCACTTGCTTCTGAAGTCGGTCTCCTTATTGATGATATTAAGTTTTAGCTCGCATTTGATTTTTGTGCTTATGCATTTTGATTTTAGTGCTTTTGCTTTTATTATACGGGAAGGGAACAAAGTAGCTCATGCGTTTCTCATCTTCAGCCATATGTCTCATGTTCTCGACCTTGGTTAGAAGATGACCTAGATTGTATCTTTGATCTGGCTTTGGATGATTTATGTTCGACATTGGCTTTTAATGAATAAATAGTTCCTTCTTTCTGACTAAGAAAACAAATGTACCTACATGTAGATCCTGCCAGTTTTTCAAATCTAGATAGTACGGTATGTGAGTTTATTTTACTAAACAAAACCTGGAATGAATCTAAATTGATGCAAGTTTTGCCTCCACATTCTATCCATCATGCATGTGCTCGCTGTTCCAATCCCTCTTACATAAATGAATAAAACCTTCTCGAGTCAATTGTGCCATAATGCTCTACTGTCTTGAGGCAATTTATTTCGTTGAGGAATGCAGATAAACCCTGTTTGTGCCCCCCATCTCTGGCAAATCGAGGGCACTAAACATCTTTTTGTTTTTGGTCCTTTTGTCATTCAAGTCTGGGATTTCGTTATCTAGCATGGTTGGATTTGTCAATCTCCTTTTACTGACTTGTAGGCTACGATTAGAGATGCTTCGCATGAAATATATCTTGTTCGATGAGTTAATATTTCTCAAATTGTTGTGCTATTATGGAACATCTGAAAAAGTCACAATGCTATTGCTTTTCCGATTTACGCAAGCCCTTGGCATCGCTCATTAAGGCTAAATGCAAATGGGCATAATGACAACATTGTAACCATCACACGCATCATCTTTCACAAGGCCACCCATTACATTCCTTTCCCATCTACAAGACCACCTGCATAGTTAAGTGGGATTCCACTCTAGAAGGTTTCATCAAACTCAACTTCAACGACACTTTTATCTTCATTAAAAGCAGCAATGGGATACTTGCTACGACATTGGCAAGGACGTCTCATCCAAGTAAGCACCAAATATATGCACGATGCATATATTTTTTGTCTTTGAAGCTACAACTATGAGGGATAGTATTAAGGCAACATTAGAGGCATGACTTAGTCACATCCAAATTGAGGGTGACAATCAACTAGTTATCCAGGATGGAGAGTCTAGATGTTGGTTCATGATACTAGAGCCACGCTTCCATTTTTCTCACTTACCACAATTAAGCATTTATTTAAAGAAGTAATAGTATGGCAGTTGACTAGATTGCCAACCTAAGATGTTTTCATGTATTATTACTGATGACCATTTAGGCAGAATCCTTGAAAGAAGGGTTGCTTACTCTTTACTTGTACATGCCATTCACCTAAAAAAAGTACCTCATCATCAAATACATTGAAATATAATAAAATTTGTTTGAGATCGTCTTACCTTAAGACTCATGAATGTAGGTGGATGGATAGTAATTTATTTTTTGATGACTCTGATAAAAGTCACCACCTGTTGAACTATTGATCACCCCAAATTAAAAACTCACCTTAGTATAAATTATTAATCACAACAAAACCTTAAAAAAGTCTACCTCTAAAAAATTCTATCTTAGAGTAACTTTTGTGCGAAATAGTCTGAAGTATGTCAAGTTTTTCCACAACTTTCTCTTCTTTAAACAACTAAAGCAACCACCCGTATAATAGTCAACAAGGGAACTTTAGTTGATGGACCACTTTTGAAGGTGGAGTAATCTTTTTAATTATTTATCTTCAAACCGATTCCAGAAGCCAAAGGCAAAAACTCCACTTTTGTTGACTCGATTTTAGAGTCTTTGAGTAGGATATTTCAAGTTAAAATTTCAACAGCTTGTATATTGACTTTGTTTAGATATGAAAAAAGGTCATTTTTTCATGAAGCAATATTTTACACATTAATCCTATTATTAAGCTTTCAGCCATTTGTTTGCATAAATTTTTAGTTGAAATAGTTTTTAACGGCCTATCACACCTTACTATCCTATTGGGAAAATTTGAAAACCTTCTCCTACAAATCTTAGTAATATGTAGCTATTGACTTTCGGCTAAAAAGGTATTGTTATTAAGGATTTGTTTTTTTCAACCTATCATAAATACTTATTATCAGCATTCAATACTAATCAACGCACATTAACATTCATCAGTACTTAGACCCCGTTTTTTTCAACTTATCATAAATACTGATGATCAGGATTCAGCTCTAATCAATTTTTTAACTCACAATTAGTTTCAGCTGTAATCAACACTAATTAGTATTGGTCAATACTTATAGCAATAAATTACTTATGATAAGTCAAAAGAAATATGTCCTTAGTGATATTTCCAAACTCACAACTAATTTAAGTTCTGATCGACATTAATTAGTAATAAATTACTTATAATAAGTTGAAAAAAATAGATAATCGAACTTTGAAACTTCAACTCAAAAGTCTTGGCAAAGTTTAAAATATTAGTACAAATTTGTTTTCAATCTAGTTTGGTGGCCGCAAACCGAAAACACAATCATTTCAAAATATTGGTACAAATTTTCAAACAAATGTGATTTAACTTGTACATCCATTGCAAACAAAAGTTTTACATTTGTTTTTTCTGTGGCCACATAAATAAACAAAAAAAAACACAGAATAATCTTTAAAACACATAATCATTTTTTCTCAGCACGCTGGGACAGGTGTCAATCCCAAAAGAGACCATCGGACCCGATTGAAATCCAACGGCCGGATTTACTGTGCTTTAACGACGCCGTCTCCAACAGCGTGCCGAGTTGGCCCCTTTTTTTCCCTTCACTTCACTGATAGGTTACATTATTGTACAAATCAACGACTCAGAGAGGGACACGTTAGTTATTTTTGTGGCTTGTTCAGGCAGACGATATGATGACGATGAATTTATGATGATGATGATGATAAGAATCATAGAGTAGACTGGATGATTTGAGGGCGAAACACCTCGGAAATTTGCAATGTTCATAATATAAATAATAAACCCAAAAAAACGCCCTCATGACTGACGTTGCAGGGAACCAGGAACCTGCCACGAACTCTGCTGTTCTGCACAGTGTTGTTACCTGAAGGATCTTAGTTTGATACTTTGATCCCCTCATAACTGAAATTTAGTTATTCTCAATAATTGGTGGGATTATTTTGGTGGAGTTATTCTTTATTTATACCCGGGACTCTTCTATTTTCTTCTTTTAGGGACGTAATTTTGCCTCGAAATCTTGTTTTGAAAAAACAAACATTAAATTGGTAAAACATAGCTTATATGCAAAATGTCATGAACAAACAAACAACAAACAAACAACACCTCCCAATGTAGGCCTCGCTTTCGCGGGATCTGAGGAGATCCAGCTGTAGACAATCTTACCTCTACCAACATTCCTACCCGTAGAGAGGTTGATTTCAAGAGACTCATAAAAAGAATTTTGTGAAAATATTTAAAGAGAAAATTAATGACAAACAGCAGGATGACTAAGATAAATTAAAAAGACCAATATGAACAAAATATTAGAGGAAGGTATGTAACATAAGAATAATAAATCTGATGAGGTAATGTACCTTAACAACCAGAGGTAAGCAAACGATGTTTCTCGCTTGAAGAAAGTAGTACCTCCATACAAACACAGCAAACAAAAACGAAAAAAAAAAAAAACCACTCCCAGCCCTGCAACTAAAAGACAACTACAGGGTCGACTCTCTGCGATCTAAGATCTTAATCCTATTCCGCCACAACTTCCTATCCTGAGTCAGGTCCTCCATCAAACCGACAACTTTCAAGTCCTCTCTATTGATCTAATCATCTCGTCCAAACTATTCCTTGGTCGCCCCCTCCCTCTTTTACCTTCGAGGATGTTGATCATATCACATCTCCTCACCGAAGTGTCCACACTCCTCCTTTTCTCATGGCCAAACTATTGGAGTCTTGTTTCTCTCATCTTATCTTCGATGGAAGCTACTTTAACTAAGTTCCTGATTACACCATTCTTAATTCTGTCTATTCTCGTATAACCACGCATCCACCTAATCATCCTCATCTCTGCTACCATCAACATTTGAACATGCGTTTTTTTTAGAGGCCAGCATTCCGATCCATAAAGAACAACCGGTCTAACTACCATACGATAGACTTTACCTTTCAAACCAAGGGGCACCCTCTTATCACACAGCACACATGAGATATACTTCCATTTTTGTCAGTCCACTTTTATTCGATGGTTAATGTATCCGTCAATATCCCCATTCTACTGAATGATTGAGTCTAGATACTTAAACTTATCAACCTTAGTTGTCGACCTCCCATCCAGGGTGACTTCTCCCCACGTATCTACCCTTTCACAAAAACGGCAATGAAGATATTCCGTTTTCGATCTACTTACTCTAAAACCTCTAGATTCCAGTGTATGCCTCAATCGCTCCAACTTGTCATTAACTCCCTATCTAGTCCCATCAATAAGAACAATATCATCTGCAAATAGCATACACCAAGGCAACTCATCTTGAATCCCTCTTGTAAGTACATCCATAACTAGAGTGAAAGAAAAAAGGGTTTAAGGCGGAACCCTGATGCAGGCCCATACTAACGAAGAAGTCATTGGTGACCCCTCCTGGCGTCCCAACGCGCGTTCTACCTCCCTCGTACATATCATTAATAACTCGAATATACAATGGTGACACTCCTTTCTCTTCTAAGCATCTCCATAACATTTCACGCAGAACTATATCATATGCTTTTTCCAAGTTAATGAACACCATATGAAGATCCACCTTTCTATCTCTGTACAAATCCATGAGCCTTTTAAGGAGGTAAATCGTCTCTATGGTCGACATGCCTGACATAAAACCAAATTGGTTATCTGAAATCGAAACATCCTTCCGCAAAACGTCATGAACACTAAACAAAAATGGTAGCAGTTTAAGGGAGATGTGAGCAAACCGGTAACTGGAGCATCACCTGACCAAAAATGGGTTCATTGGTTCTGTTATTCTAGAAAACCTTAAATTGAAAATAAAATCGAAGATGTAGGTTATTGGATCGATTAATTAAAAATTTCAGTTCAACCAAAATTGAATTATGATAGTTTTCTTTTTTCAGTTTAATTACTAATCAATATTCACCAAAACTTCAAGAAAAAGCGTACACAAATATATAGTGCAAGTTTGAAATTGAAAAACGCCGTGAAAAAAATGAAAGTAAGTATTATCTTATATTGATAATATTAGAGATTCTGCTCTTGCATATAAACCAATGAATTACGCTGCTCATAACCAGTGACTTTTGGAATGAAACTTGAACTTTTATATGTTGTCGGTTTGGAGAGGTCCAATTATGTTTGTTCGGAGCTATTTGGAAGTGGGTCAGTGAGATTGCTCCCTGTAGGCGAATACAAATTGTGAAGATAATTAAGGTGTATGGAATTGACTGTGGATTGTGGGTTTGGACTAGATTTCCGGGCCGCTGGGCCCTTGGGCCCATAAACTGTGGTGCGGAGTTGAGTCCACGCGCTATCCCAGCGCGTGTGGTTATCTAAAGGCCATGGCTTTTTGTTTTTGGCGGTTCTTCAATTTGTGTGATATTCGAAGATTTTCGAGAATTGTATGTTGATTTATGGGGACAACCTTAAAAGTACACGTGTCGAGTTACGAATGGACACATATCATTTTCATGCAAAACCCTGTTCTACAGTTCCCCAGTCCTAACGTGCTTTGTGTCACATCATAAATTAAATTGCCCATTTGCCCCTCAAAATTATATTCATTTATTCCCTTCCCGTACCTTCTTTTATTCAAAAAATTGACTTCTATTATCGTCCTTTTTGATACCATTCTTTTTCACTTTTTTTTTTTCTTAAAATTTAGGACATATGTTTTTATGAATAAATTAAGGTGAATAAAAGAATAAAGTAGATTAAAATTAATTAATGTGGGTTGAAATTATTATTTTTTTAAAGGTGAGTAGAAGTAGTCAAGTAGATTGAAGTGGGTTGACATAGGTTGAAGTGGATTGAAATTTGTATATTTTTTTATGGTGAGTTAAAATAATAAGAATATAATTATGAAAGGATGAATTGAAATTGGTTGAAGTGAATTGAGGTAGGTTGAAGTAGGTTGAAGTGGTTGAGGTTGGTATTTTTTTTTCAGGTGAGCTGAAATTGGTTGAAGTGGGTTGAAGTGGATTGAGGTTGATAAATCTAAAATGACATATGAAAAGAATAGGGCCTTAAAGTAGTATTTGATTTGAAGAAAAATTATTTTTGCGAAGAATTATTTTCTGTAAAAAATGGGTTTTTCGAAAAATCATTTTATGTGAAAAATATTTTTTTCAAGAGAAATTGATTTTTATGATACATTTTTCGTTGTTTGGTACTAGACAAATCATTTTTCGTGAAATAGAGAAAAGCGTTAATTGAATTGTTTAAAAAGCGAAAAATATTGATTGAATCGTCATAGTCGAGATAAATATTGACCAAATGAATGAATTTTAAACTTAAAATTCATATTTAAGTTTTTTCAATACTTCATCTCGAATAATCAAGTTTCGATATAAACCATTGAAATTATTATAGTAACGAAAAATATCAACTAAATTGTTTAAATTGCGAAAAATGTCGATTGAATTGTTGTGGCGGAGAAAAATGTCGGCCAAATGAAGGAATGTCGTACTCAAAATCTAAATTTGAGTTTATTTTAGTCTTTCCTATTTGATAATCAAGTTTCGATGCAAACTATTGAAATTGTTCTAGTTATGAAAAATATCAACTAAATTATCGTTGAAATGTTGACCAACTGAAATAATATCAAGAACAAAATCTAAATTTGAGCCTATTTTAATATTTTCTATTTGATGATCATGTTTCGATCCTAACTGCTAAAATTGTGTTTAGTGATGAATCGGTTAAATTGTTTCAGTGCTAACAAATGTCAATTAATTGTCGTGGTAGAGATGACTGTCGATCAAATGAAAGAAATTTGAGCTGAAAATTTAGATTTGAATTTATTACAATCTTTCCTATCGGATAATCAAGTTTTAATCCAAGCTGTAAAAATTAAATTTTGCACATAAATTTCAGTTGACTATAGCATCAAAGAGTTGGCGAAATAAGATCAACTTCCTATTTTCTCAAAAAGAAAATTATGTTCATTCATAGAGGGAAAAATCATTTTCCTAGGAAAATAATTTTCATTATTTATTGTACCAAAGAACGAAAAATTAAAAAATTATTTTCGAGAAAAATCTATTTCCCTCCAACCAAACACCACCTAAAGATAAATATTAATTCTTTTTTACTCCATTCCAATCCTCTTCACTGGAAATTTTTAATGTACTCTCGGAAGCATATGCTCTCCTTGTTTATATGTATATATTTTTCACGTGTGTATTTATCATATATTAATTTTTTGAATATATATTTACTAATGTGACAATTGAGAGTATGTACTCTCAAAAGTATGATAGACATATTACCTCTCACTCATTCTCACTCCCTCTCGTTTCCTCTCATCAAGTCCTAGACATTGATACAATAATTCTGTCGTTCTCTCATTCATTTCATTTCTTTGTACTCCATTCCACCCAATTCTATTGTTTCTCAACCCTCCCTACTATCCAATCTATTCCATTCATTTTCATTCCACACTTACAATTTACCCATAAACATAATAGTTCCGCAGTAATCCCGCTAACCAAATTTAATTTAAAAGTATGAATTATCGATCAATTGAACTATTTTCAACGATTGAATAGAAAAGACTTTTGAGTTCAGTCCACATAATTTGATGCTTCAATAAATACCATTAGTTAACCAAATATTATCTGTTTTTTTTTTTTATAAAAATTATGGGTTTTAAAAACTTGAATAAACTTAGGTCTTATTGTCACTTGTATGGAAGAGAAATGCAAATAGTGCAACTTTTATAAAGAAAATTGAAGGGACCCAAAAAAAAAAAAACGAAAAAAGAGGTCATGGTAAATTGAATAGAAAAGAGCCACCGGTCAGGAAATGCTAGCTGTTGTGATATTTGGTTCATTTCAATCACATCATAGTGGTAGCGGACACGCTCCTCTCCTGCGCGTGGCCATGAAAAACCAGGGGCCACAAAAGAAAATAAAAAAAATAAAAGATAGGGGCATCAAAAGAAAATTTGTTGGTAATAATATTGGAGGGTAGTAGAGAACATGCATATAATAATGAAAACATACCCACCAACCCTAACTCAGCAAAGCCCTCCATCCAATCCTTGTCTTAGCCAATCAATAACCATCTCTCTCTCTCTTCCCCCATTTCTCTCTCTTATTAGCTTGTTAGGGTTTCGGTCTTTCATAATTTTGGGTGTTGTAGAACTAAAATTTGGGCAAAATTACCACAAAACAAGGTCTGAAACTAGGATAAGTACTGGTTCAAACAAATGACCCAGAAAACCTAGAAAAAGAAAGATCATAACTTTCTTTTTTAATTTTTAGGGTCATATTATAAGCTAGAGTTGTAGAACAAAAGAGGAAAAAATTATTCAAACAAAGAAATTAAATTAGGGTTTGTTTGTTTGTTAAGTAATCATGGGAAGAGGAAGAGTGGAGTTGAAGAGGATAGAGAACAAAATTAACAGGCAAGTGACATTTGCAAAGAGGAGAAATGGGTTGTTGAAGAAAGCTTATGAACTTTCTGTGCTTTGTGATGCTGAAGTTGCCCTCATCATCTTCTCCAATAGAGGCAAGCTCTATGAGTTCTGCAGTGGACCCAGGTAAATTTACTCAATTAATTAAACTTCCCTTCTTTTTTTTTTTTATGTATTTCTCTTTCCTATTTTGATTATTTACCTTCTATTTTGTTAATTAGATTATAAGTTCTTGAGATCTGGGTTTTTGCTTGGTTCTATGTGTGCTTACTTGCCAAAAAAGGAAATATTTTCACCCTTTCCCCCCTAGAATGAACTAGATCTGAGCTGATTACACTCTTTTTTTCGTTTCTTTTTGTTTTTGTTTTCTGGGTTATGTATGCTTTGGATGGATTCAAGATTCCAATGTTTAATAACTAGGAGTTTGTTCAAGTACTGCATGAGGGTTCTTCCTTTTCATTTCCGGGTAAAGTGAAGATCCTGTCATTAATCCAGCAAATAACTGATGGTGTTACTTACGCGTGTTGTCAGATCTATTTGCACCTGCTCTTGGAGCAGTTTAGTGAAGCAACTCAGAATCATATAGTTTCTTAATTATGTAGGAAAATTATGAAGTTGAGGTTGGAAATTATCAGGACTTTTGAATTTGAAGTTTATAAGGAGCAACACTTAGTTTATCATCATCATCAGCTTTTGATCAGACGCAATTAATCATCTGTTGTTTCAAGCTTATGCTTGAAATGAGCCTTTTTTAAAAGCTTGAAGCTCCTTTGTTTGTTGGGGGGGGGGGGCCAAGCAATTAAAAGAAATCCTTTTCAATAGAACTTGTATGATAAGAGAAAAATATATTACAGCAATCAACATGTATTGTTCTTATTGATTTGAAGAATTTTCATGGAGCAAGAGTTTAAAGGGTGTGTCCAAAAAACCGTTCCTTTCTTGCTTCCAATCTTCTTATGTCTTGTGCAAGGCAGACCCTCATCTGCATTTGTTTTTGCATTGATGCTGAATTGATCAAATCTGAATTTATTTTGAAACAAAGTCATCCAATCTTTTGCTTTCAAAGTTCATTTTTGGAGTGATTCTGATTTGATGAAATGAAACCACTGCTAGCTAGAAAGGGATAAGAAGAACGTTCTTTTGCAAATTGAGAATATACTTGTAAGTTGTATTCAAAATTAATTTGTCTAACACGGACAGCATTTACTAAGGCCTTGTTTCTTCCCAATAAAGTCCCTAGCCATTTTGATTATCACAAATTCAACATCTTTTTCTCTTGTCTTCTTTGTTGTATTTTGCTATTTAACTTCATTGAAATTAAGGACAGATATTACCAAAGACATATGATGAAACAATCAGCCTAATTTTTTAAAGTCCATAGTGAATTAGTAATATTAATGATGTTTTATTTTACTTCTGGGGAACAAAAAGGTATCTTGAGCAACAGGGGAAAAAATAAAAAGGATTCGACAATGATACATCTTTGTAAATGCATCTGGCTTGTGAAGTCGGAAATCATCGATCTTCTAATCATTTTCATGGGCATCTAAATGTTGACGTCTTAAGAAAGGATCCGTCAACTCTTGGGTTTGAATTTTTACAATACACAACCAACACACTTGTGCATGATGCATGACATTTCTTATCCTCCTAAATATTTATGTCACCACCACTAACAAGCTCACAACTTTAGTATCAAGCACTCGCTAGTTCTATAATAACCCAATTTAGGTACCAGACAAAGGAAATACAACTTTCCTCCCACCTTCATTTTTAGACTACTCTCTAGCTAGAATTGTCAAATCTGATCTATGTTTTATTATGCTAGCTATATAATTTGAGAATTTATTGTCTGTTCTTCCTTTATAGGTGTCATTGAAACTAGGAGGATCTATGCATGTGTTTTGGTTATAAACTAGTTCCAACAAATGGTTAAAAGACACCATACTGATCATGAATGCTGATTGACATGGTCACTTTGGGTTCCTTCTAGTCTTTATCTCCAGTGCAATATAATGCCTACTGCAACCCGTGTTTGAAACTTGTTAGCTAGGCCAGAACTTATTGGCCTTTTACAAGCTTTCTTTGGCAGTTAAACCAAAAGTTTGTTCATTATGTTCTTTGAAAAATACTTGCAATATCATTTAATTCTTGTCTTTTTCCCTTGTGTGCCTGCATGTGTGTCGGCTCCTCAGTGTCACTCATCATCCATGCACGTAGAATGACTCCTCTAAACTACTTGGGCGTCTACACTGAAATTTTGAATCTCTTTTAAAGTGTTTTGGTGTGGAAATTTGCTTGTTGACATTTGTTACCTCTGTGTTTTAGTGAATTTCTTATATGGCTGTAAATTTCAGTTTTTTTTTTTTTAAAAAAAACAAAGAAGAAAAAAGAAAAGATGACCCTTACTTTTCAATTTTGGGCTAGTTAAGCCTATGCAGTTGTGGATCCATCATAGGTGCAGTGGTGTCAATTGACGCTCCTCCACCAACCAAAAAAAAAAAAAACTACCAAAAACTCAAGAAATTTTTACAAACAAAAAATGATGCAATTTGCTATAACGAAATGCCCATTGCTCCTTGGTTTTGCTCTGCACATGTGTTACTCTAGTGTTGTGTGGTCGGGTGTTTGATTCCTTCTCTCCAATGCTTCATTGCTTAAATTTCTTTTTGATTTTGAACTTTTTTTCAAGTAACAAACTCAATTCTAGGTCAAAAATGCTCAATTTATTTAATTATTTAATTTAAATTTGCTTAATTTGGGGGTTTAATTTCAATTATGAGTCGAAATGCTCTGTCTTAATTTTTTAAATTTTCAACATTTTTCAAGTCACAAACTCAATTTTGGGTTAAAATGCTTAATTTGCTTATCTTGTTTAATTTAAATTTGTTTAATTTACAACTTAATTTCAATTCTAATTCAATTGGTCATTCATCGTTTTAATTTTTTAATTTTCAACGTTGTTTCAAATCACAAACTCAATTCTAGGTCAAAATGCTTAATTTGTTTATCTTGTTTGATTCGTGTGTTTGTTTTTCAATTTCAATTCTAAACTTATTTAATTTGTTGATTTAATTTCAATTTTAAGTCTAAATGCTTAATTTGTTTTTCTGACCTCTCTCTTTAAAATTTCTTGCTTTGCCACTGCGCCTATGAAGATCTTACTCGCATGGATGGAATCAAATAGATTGATCTCAGTATCCAACGAAACAAAATGTTTTTGCCTCGAAGAGTCCTGTGATGCATTCTTCATTTCTCCTAAAGCAAGTGACAAAAGGGAGAGAAACTTTTTTCCTAAAGCAATTTTTTATGATATGTGGGCGTAGTAGAACTGTAGAAGTCTGAACAAGAAAAAAAGAAATGTTTTCTTATGAACAGGCAATTTCTGCTGGTTTAGACCTTCATGGAATAGTCAAGGAAAGTTGTCCATGACCATGACTCCCAAGCAAGAAGGTGAAAACTATTTAATATCAGGGATTTTTTTTATTTTTTTATGGGTTTTTGGAAAGGGCATGCAGTATCGATCAGTGAGCTTTTATTGATAGAAGTTTTATTTAAAACGTGAATTATGCAGTTACGCTGTTCTCGATATTGTGTACTGTTATCTGCTAATTCTTTCATAAAATGTGCAAAAAAAGACATGGGTGACCAATTGACTACAGCTTCCATGGGCATGCTGATAAAAAACCAGAAATTCACACAAGGGCCAAAAATAGGAAAAGAAAAAAAATTCCGTTGCCGGGACTTGAACCCGGGTCTCTCGGGTGAGAGCCGAGTATCCTAACCACCTAGACTACAACGGAATGCTGATAACGGTTAGATAGTATTATGATAGTTTGGTCGTGATGTTTTTTTTTGTGGAAATTTTTGTTGTGGGGGGATGCAGCATGCTGAAGACCCTGGAGAGATACGAAAAGTGCAGTTATGGAAGTACTGTAGAAGATGACAGGCCATCCAAGGAGCTTGAGGTACAATACAACACTACCTGTAATTGTCTTTTCCTTTTTTTAAATTTTTTTTTTGTGGACAAGTAGTATGTATTTGTCATTAGTTTTGCGTTTAAAAATATATTCCCTGTTAATTTGAGCAGAGTAGCTACAGGGAGTACTTGAAGCTGAAAGGAAGATATGAATCTCTCCAGCGAGCTCAAAGGTACAGTGATCAATAAAGCTGCTTACATGCATCTTAATCTTTCGAAACACTATGTCAACGAGATCTACATTGAGTAGTATTGGGTTGTGGTTTGATTTTGTTTTTCTTGAAATATTTTGGTTTAAGAAAAAAATGTACCAATAAAGATTTGTCTATTTTTATAACGTAGGAACCTACTTGGGGAGGACTTGGGGCCACTAAGTGTGAAGGAGCTTGATCAGCTTGAGAGGCAACTGGAGTCTTCCCTCAAGCTCATCAGGTCTACTAAGGTAATTAGCTCCTTGCATTGCCTCTTCTTTGATTATTTAATTGGAAATTTCTCCTGATTGAAACATATTCCCTTTTGGCTACACGTAATGGGATGCCATGAATGGTGCAAAACCCAACATTACATTACTCGAGTTTTGAACGAGAAGTCTCACATGAGACGAGCTGTGTGTGTGTGTGTGAAAAGTCTGCAGTTTGCACTGACTTGCTACCATATATGCAGACCCAGTACATGCTGGATCAACTTGCTGAGCTTCAAAGCAAGGTTTGTATGAGCATTTTCATCCATTTATTTGGGAATCATTCACATAAAGCATTCATTAGCTAAAGATGTGCACCATATTCCAATTCAGGAACATGCCCTACTTGAAGCCAACAAGGCCTTGAGGGAAGAGGTAACTGTATCACACATCACATTCTTTTCCCTTCCTTGTGGACAATGTATGGCAGATATGAATGATGATCATCATTCATCCATATACATCCTAAGTTCCATACAAATATATCATCGATTAATACGCTTTTATAGCCTCTGTTACGTTCCATACTGAGAAGGAATTGATCTTAATACATCTAAGATTCTGCTTAATGCTACTTAATAATCACTTAGTCTAAAGTACATCGCATCCTCTGATCATCTGATTACGCATTGATGGTTTTGATAACTTTCTTTCTGCATGCATATGCAGCTGGATCGAATTTTGGTTAAAGAGACTCAACTACGACAATCATGGGATGCGAATACTGAGCAGAATGCCGCCTATGAACAGCAGCATGCACAATCTCAGGGGCTTTACCAGCCACTCGAATGCCATCCCAATTTGCAAATTGGGTATGTCGTTATAGGCTCCAAACTGTACATAGTTGATCAACATTCTGGAGAAATCAACATACCTTCATACGACGAATTTACTTGATGTATGAAAAATGATTGGATTGATACTGGTGCAGGTATAACACAGAGACAACAGATCAGATGGCAGTTGCCACAAGTAGCCATGCTCAAGTTCCTGGTTTCTTACCAGGATGGATGCTCTAGTTACTCTGATTAACGTGGGCCCCCTTTAATTTATTTGCCCTATCATAATTGAAGGCTTTTTTCTTTTTTTGGAGGGGGGGGGGGATTGTAAATTAATTTGATTATCATGTGTGTTAGTGTGTGATTCCTAATAATCTTTGGGTGAGACCTGTTTCTTATCTTTGTAATGGCAAGTTTCTTTTATAATATATATAGGGGAGTCCATAAATATATGTATGTCAATGTGAAAGCCCATCTAATAGTTTTTTCAGGTGTTTCTTGCAATCTGAGCTCTGCAATTAACCAACCGAGAATCAATGAGATGTGTGAAAACCCGAAGTGGGATCAAATTTTGGTTAAAATGATCGATTTCAACAATCATGGATGCTAATAATAATGAGCAGAATGGCACTTTCTAATTGATGGTGTTATAGCCTCATAGTGGAACACTTTAGTTGATTACGCAGTTTAGGAAGGTTTGATTCATATTTCGGGGTGGTTTTTGCTACTTTTGACTTAAAGAGATGGTAAGATGATCTCTTTGTAATTATCTATTATGTACGAGTGCCTCTTAGAGTTGGTGGCTAAGGCTTTTAACTTCTTCTCTAAGGTCATAGGATCAAGCACTAGTACCTGCCTTTTTACAAACAAACAACATCTTTTATGTACATTACTGTATCGTTTATCTCAACTTCACTGAAATTACTAATCATTAAAATGAGCAAAATGCTCTAGTTACTCTGATCTTCCCTGTCATAGCTGAAGGCTTTTTTTGGGGGGGGGGGGTGGATGAGCTGTAATTTCATTTAACGACTAGTATGTTAATCATGTAATTCTTGTATATATTTTTTGGATCATGTAATTCCTAATAATTGACATAGCAACATATAGTGAGTTTTGATTTTAAAAAATATACAAATAGTGAGGACTTAAGGATTCTCTGTATAAGACCTCGTTTCTAGCCATGCAATGGGAACATTCTTATTGCATGTTCATAAATTTGTTCGTGCTTATATGAAAGCCCTTCAGATGATTTTATACTGTGCTTTTACAATCTGGCCTCCACTTTAACCGGTTGAAAATGAATGAGATGAGATGCAAAATGTTTGAATTAGTCCTAAACTCCTTAGGATGTTGTCCCCTTTTTTGGGACTAAGATTCTCTATTTCACTGGAGTTGAGTTACTGCTGGCCCAATAAGAAATAGATCTCTCCCAATCAAAGATTTTCTCCATTCACAAGACTTGAATCATAAATCTTACTTAAGAGGCACGAGTGTCAAACTACTTAAACTAACCTGTGCAGCTGTATTGGTGGCTATTCTTTTAAACCAACGCTTCTAAAGTAATTTACGCCAAATGTTGGTTTGATGTATTCGTCCCCCCCCCCCCCAAGCCCCGGCTCTTGACGATGAATGACATCAGCTAAATTCTGAGATTAGTAAATTTGTTGAAACAAATTTCTAAACTCCCTTTTTTTTTGGGGGGGGGGGGGGGGGAGGAAATATGGTATAAAATTAGCCGTTACGGTCTTGGGCTAATGGCGGTGGTTAGTCTGAAGAGCACAAGTACGTGGACTAGCCTTTGAATTCCAAAAACAGAGAAAAGAACAAAAAGGAAAAGAAAGCAAATCGCTTGAACTTCTGCCAGATCGTTTGTCATACACTCAGAAAATTAGGCCCATCCCAGAATGTATGGCACATTTGAATTGGGCTCATTGAGCCGGGCCCTCAACACCACACAACACAATGACCCCGAACAAACAGCAATTCCGGACCACTTTTCGATTTTATTATTTTCTTACAAAGTGTGCATCTTTTTTTTTTTTGGGCAGAAAGAAAGGAATAATTTCATTAACCATTAATCTGCTATCCAGTATCTACAATGCAAATTTGACATAAATAGTTACAATCCTTACTATTAAAATAAAATCATAACTCTATGGTATCGAACTTAATACATACTGAACGCTTGTCTTTCCACATAGATTGTTGTTTCTCAATAATACATCCTAGAAAAAAGATCAACAGATATGATGTTTTCTTCAATAGATTGTAGATCTGTTGTTATAGTTTAAGATCAATACAGAAGATATGATTTCAACAGGAAACATTATATTTAAATCACCAAATGTCATTGGAGAGCTTTGCTGTAACTTTCAAACGAATCATCCTCAGAATAACCAAGAAAACAACAAGAAGTCAATACAAACACACCTAAAATAAAACAACTCCCATACAATCGTAAATATTAGATGAATAGTAAGATCCATAATCTCACAATTGAGGAGACAAATATATATATATATATATATATATATATTATATAAACATCAACTAAATACATACAAAGTGGTGAAAAGAAAGAAGAGAAGGTCAGGAACGACCGGAAAATTATCATTCCCGGCCTATGTAGTACCGTTAGGTTTAGAGGACAAATAATACTGCAAAAGAAACTTCTAAAAGGATCCTTTTGTGGATTTAAAACTTATAATCAAAATTATCAAGTGTACAAAGCTTTGTTCAAAAATGATAATGGGTTGTGACACTTTACCAACTGCTAAAGCGAAAAGATCGAAATACAAGAAATATCCGCCGTTGTTGATAATTATGACTCAATCCTCTCCAAACTGCAGATCAAGCAATATTTTAAATAATTGAAAATTTGTTACCTGCTATATATTTTATTTTTTACAGTTTGAATTTTGTTCTAGAATAACAATATGGTAGTGTTATTTCCCTATTACTAAATATCAATTCCCCATTTCTTTCTGTCGAACATACCAATTTGGTAAATAAAGGTCCATTACCACGCTAGAAAGCTCTGGTTTTCATGGTGGGCACGCACCAAAAGAACCTAATGCATGCAAGATTATTATTATTTTTTGATAGAACCTAATGCAAGATTATTGAATTCCTTGCATTTTATATTGCAATTCTTTTAGGTGTGAAATTTTATATTTCAAAATTAGCGTAAGGATCAGACTTTTTCGTTGAAGGTGTGCGAAAAAACACGTTCATAGGTTGGTAGGTCTTGGATTCATTGCTATGGCAATGCAAGGGCAACATAGGCCCTAGCTTTGCATCAAATGTCTCCCCCCCCCCCCCCCCCTCTCCCCCGGGGGGTTCCTTTTCTCTGTTTTGCGTGGAAAATTGATTTATTGGTTATCCCTCTTTATCAATAGGAATTTGATTTGCCAACGGTTGTAAACCTTTTGTACACTCTAGAATCTGCACTCTGTATATGTTTTCCTTGTCACTCAACACAAATTTATCTTCGTTTCTTGCATTCGTTTTAATTTTATGATTTGATCGGGTTCTATTATTGAGTCTTTTTTGAGTCTCGAGTTTATCAATCAACAAGTGTGTTAATTAGAGTATAAAACTAATTCTTAAACTTTCAACCATCAACTTAAACTTTTGATCATTGAGTTGGTGGTTCTAGAATATGGTATCAGAGCCTTTTTGAGCGAAAAGTTTTGAGTTCGAATCCGAACAATTTGACCTCCATACTTATTGCACAAGTGGAGGGGTCTTTGCAGCATCAACAAGTGGAGATGTCTTTGCAGCATCCATGCTTCAAATCCAAATGACATTTGTATGAAGGGGCGTGTTAGAGTATAAAACTAATTTTTAGATCTTCAACCATTAATTTAAATTTTTAGTTGAGTTGGTTCTTCAATAAAGTGTATTTCTTTATATAGTTTTTTTTTTTGGCTCTTAGGGCATGTATTTTACTAGATTGAAGTTGATTTAAGCACAATACTGAAACTCTACTATTGCTAATTTTGTTCATTTGCCAAACTCAAACTCAAATTTTTACTTAGGCTCCGTTTGGACCTTAGAAAAGTTGGTGAAAAGGAAAAAAATTGGGAAAGTAACTGTTTTTCTTGTGTTTGGTTTAGAGAAAATCACAAAGGAAAAAATATGGAGGAAAATTAAGTATAAAAATTGTTAGAACCAAGTGATAAAATTTTATCACTGTTTGGGAAAAATTCCCAAAAGAATTTTCAACCTCCTCCAACCTCATACAAATTAGATAATATCAACATGATTCAAGTAATTCATCAACATTCAAATATCTCATCTAAATTCTTGTATTGTTTTCTCAATCTAAACAAGAGAAAAAAAAAAACTCACCTTTTCCTTTTTCTTCACTTTTTTTTTTTCCCTTCAATTTTTCTTATCACAAAATATTCTAAGAATCAAACAGAGCCTTAAGGAAAGTAATTTTAAAGTATCTGTCTTCATTTATTCTCATTCATTATCACTAGTGTTTGAGCCCATCCAAGTTGAACACCCTAACTCTTTATATCTTTTTCTTCTCTTCTTGGATGTGTCACGGACCTCACGGTGTCTCACCAATATAATTCATTCAACAATTGACACAATCTTTTTGTGGTTGATAATCATGTAACGTCGGTCTAATCATGCATTAAGCAAAACCCTAGCTTTGACCAACTGATGCCGCCATGTATAATATACATATATTCCACAACTACTTCACACACAAACCCTAGCTAGCTAGCATAAAAAAAGAGAAATGTTTGATAATATTATAATTATTCTTGAAAATTAATTGCATAATGGGATTAGCGTTTTTGGGTCATTGTGCGGCGTGTTTTAGGATGGTTGTGTGTGCCATTGAGGGGATAAAAACAAAGACCAAGAAAAATTTTTAAAAAAAGTTTTAAAGGATGAGCCCTTTAAACCCCCCATTTGTAATCTTCTCTTTTTTGATCCAAATCTGCTTCCTGTTCCTTTAGTTAACAAATGGTCCCCCGTGATTAATCCTTAAAGCCCTAATTAATTATCCAATTAGTCACTAATATCGTACATTTAAGGGATTTTAAGATCATAAACCTTGTACTATATTGGGTAAAAAATTATACTATAATTAGCCAAGTTGAAACAGGTTTGAAATTTTAAGGGCATGGTCCCCTAGCCTAGAGCATACTGTAGTCTTAAAGATGTTTTTGGGTTTGTATTTCTTTTGTTTAATTTGTGAAACTTTGTATTCTTAATTACTCTAATTAGGGGGACCACGATTATCATTAGCTTTGAATTAGTGAGCTTTATTAGCAAGTAAATTTAATTAAAGTAGTTGTACAATTGGCTTGGCTAGATGCCCTTTTGCAATTTTAATGCAGGTTTGGACCACAGGGAACATATGCCTTTGATATTCCTGTAATTAATTAGGCCATGAAATCCGATTAAAAAATAGAAAATATGCCTTTTCCATTTGGGTTAATTAACTCAATTTCAGGGAAAGATTATTCTCCTTGCGTTAGTATGAAGCACAACATTCTAGTTAATTAGGTGCAACTATTTTTGGTGTGTACCAACAAAAGTTGGTTTAAGCATTTTTAACTTTCATTTCCTTTAAAAAGCTACCCATGAAAAAGTTAAACAATAAGATATTTACTCGTGAACAATCTCAATTAAATGTTCAAGTCAATGGTTTAAGGATCAAAAATAGCTATATATTTGGATTATTTGAAACCCTAATATAGTGTGATTTATACCGAGTTCTTGTTGTGTTGCATAAGACCTATAACTGATGAGGCTCGAGGTAGAGGAGCATATATAAAAGGATGCACTTGACTGTTTTTATCTTCTCAATTAGAAGACATCTGTTCGTTGTTTTGTGAAAATGTAAGGTCTAAGATCAGAATTTTCTTATCGATCAATGTTGTTGACATAGTATATGTCTGTATGTCCTTGATAAGATGTATGAATTAGTCAAGTCAAATTACATTGTCACTACTAAAAGTGTACACTCATGAGTACATTTATGGTAAAAACTAATTTTATTTGCCATAGACTAACATTGCTTTCTAATATTATACTAATCTTCGACATTTTTCTGTAACAGGATAAAAATATTCACCTTATAATAACTAATGAAAAAAGGTAAGGTCGTCTAGAGTTTACAAGAAGATAACCCCATATGACTTGATCATCCCCACCCCTTCTAATTAGGTCTCTTTTAGTAGCTTGATCAATTAGGTTTTTACTATGTAAAAATATATTCATATGCTTGTGAGTGAGAGCTAGGTTCTTGTTTCTCACCGATTGTGCAACTCTTTCCCTCATTAATTAATAATGTGATTTCTTAATCAATGTCGGCACCAATTATATTCATTCATGTGTAGGTAGTTATTTTCTGATCAGGTGAATCATTCCTTTTATTTGCTTTGCTCTTAATTGAGAATGAATCTGACAATAAAATTCAAAGGTCTCCCTAATGGCTAATGATTGATCTTGCTTTCAACTAAAAAAAGAATTATTGAGGGACCCCATTGGTATATATAGCTATAACCTATTATACTAGAATTTTAACCCCACAAAAAAAAAAAAGGATCCGCTAGTGCTATTAATATTGATCAATTTGTTCTTATTAAGATTAAACCTAACTCTAAAATACTACTTTTAAAAACGGAAGCATAATAAAAAATCAACCCAATCCAAACTTAACACAAGAGAAGGAAAGACCCACAATTTATTGTGGAAAACTCCTCCATATTAGGAAAAAACTACAGTACGACAACAACTAGCGCATCATCTACTATAATAAGGAAAGATAGATTATAACCGGATACACTCATAACACCATGCACTCTCGATCATTCTATCACCCTTTGCACTCAAAAATTTATCTCTCCTCACAACACGCTCTTCCCCTGGGGGTTGGGGTGCCTGAAATACATTCCACTAATACTTGGTATTTCTCAGTCACCTATGACTCTGCATTGGGTCAAGAGAATATACATCACCCACATCCAAAACCCCACATTGGGTCAAGATGATCCATCATCACTTTGCGGAGTATCTTACAATCATATATTACAATCATATATAGCTTTAAGCACTTATTCATAGTATTCAGGTCTTCCAAATCTTGTAAACACATCCTCGGCATAAAATTGTCACTTTCCATGAACTTGTCGCACGACAACTTGACTGACTTTTGGGGGGGGGGGAGGTAAGTACAATAACATTTTAAGCAGCCCTTCTTTCAAGGGTTCTGCCTCAATAATCATCAACGATAATACATGTAAGTTCAGGGGAAGAGGATGTAGAAAAGGTAGCTATCGACCTAATCGAACATCCTAATTTGGCAATCCAATCAGCTGCCATATTCTCTTCTCTAAAGACATGTTTGATAAAGATATTGGAGAAACATGATGGCACAGTTGTAATATCTTCCACCAACTTTTGGATGCGACATGGATGCATACAGAACCTTGTACTGCCTAGATCAAGAGGTGGTTGTCAACTTCAATATGGATATGCCTAAAACCTGCATCTAATGCCACTTGAATACCATCCGGCATAGCAGTAGCTTCAGACGCAAGACGCCTCTACCAATCTCGTAATATATATCTTGCTACTGCTCTTAAAGAAGATAACGTGCCATCGAAATTAATTTTGATGAAGCCTCCTGGTGAGGAAAACCACCCAATTGTACGGGTGGTCTTGACATTAGGAGAACAATGTGCCGCCCGAGCTTGTGGATGAAACAGTGATATTTGGTTACACGTTTCCATTCTATCCAGTTACGTTTAGCCTTGATGAGTGATCCCAAGGGTTTAGGGAGCTCATTTTTAAAAACAATAGCATTGCAACTTTTTCAAATGCTCCAAAGAAGAACAACAATTCTAGGCATATAATTTTCTCATTGGAGATGTAATTCGTGCAAATCATCTCGAATTGACTGTTGCTGATTTTGAAAAGGTCATCGACAAAACCAATCATGTTTGGTGGCCAATTCCCATACTTGGGTAACAAAAGGGCAAAGGGCAAAGAGAGGGAAAGGCAAACTGAGCAAACTGGATCAATTTGTAATGCAGTAGGTTTGCCTCCCAGAGGGAAGGGCACTATGGTATAGTTGCCATAAGAAAATTTTAATTTTAGATATTCAAGTTTCCAGATCCAGTTGAATTTTCATGTTGGTTAATCCAGTTTGATATTGTCATGTGTTTTTCAAGTGATTGTTTTAATAGAGAAATCCCCACTTCATGTTAACCCCTAACAGAACGTGTCAGGCACCTCTGTTACCGGAATAGGTATAGGAGTCCATGATGTAAATACTGTGAAGGCAGAGTTTACGATAATTTGATCTCATCCCATGTTTTATTGGGTAGTATAAATTCACTTACTTTCAAAGTAGTGTTTGTCAGAGCGTTGCAATCAATGTGAAGTAAATCAGCCAGATAAGAATCGTGACACCAAGCATGTGTCTAGAATCTTATTGTATGCCGGTCACCCAAATAAACAAGATATTTTTGCTTTTTGTTATTTTTCTTCTTTGCTCTTTTTTTTTTTCGTTCCTTTTCCTTTCCCTTTTTTCTTCTTTTCTCACAAATCAACTATAAAACTAATTGAATATAATTTTGGATTGGACAAAAAATCCTACATATCATTTCATTATATTAAAAATTTTCATGAAAATATATAGAGTAGAGATCAAATAATTGTCTCCAAATTGCTCAAGTAATTACCATACAATGACTTTTATTTTATTTATAAGGGATGACTTAAAGCATGACGGAACTTGCAAAAAATATTTGAGGGGCCAAGATTTGATCCCAATCTCTTTAATAAAATATAGAAAGTTTTACTACAATTGCAACATAAACCTTTTTGTATACTATAAGTAGAAGTAGTAATGTAAAAAAAATTTGACCCCTTCGACCCTAACAAAGATCCGCCGATTTAGCATAGCAATATTCTAGCTTCTTTCCAATAGTAGCGGATGAAAATCGAACCGCTTGTGGCTCATTTGGCACACAAAAGTAACCACGGATCAATAAAGCATGAGACAAGTAACCAAGCAATTATTCGATATTTCCCATCTTTGCGTAGTCCGGTTGACTGACTGCGAAGTTGTACGGACATCTGCCCCCTCACTATCAAGTCTTCTAACGGCTTGTATGTATCCCGGAGCCAATTATCACTCGACAACGCGTCCTTCAATCCTCCTTCCTTTTTCGCCCAGGGGAAGTTTTAAATATATGTCGGTAGTTAAAGAATTAGTCATTTTATCATGGTGTGTTCTATATATATATATAATCCTCTAAATAATTGACTGATTTAAAAATTTTATATAAAAATATTATTTTTAAATTTTATAATTATAAATTAAATTATTTTAAAAGAATTATTTAGAAAAAATTAAAATATTTACATAATTTTCTATTAAAACCAATCAGTGGATACCCGATATGCTTGTAGAGTTATAGAGAGTGTTTGACACATAAATTTTTAAAGATTTTTTGGTCAAAAAGAGCTTTTTGGACCAAGATTAGCTAGCTGTTTGACTATGTCGTCAAAAAGCTAATTTAGGTATTTGATGGAAAAACTTTTTAGAAGAACTTTTTGGATCCAAAAATCTAATTTAAAAAGCTAATTTTATAAGCTTTTTGGAAGAGCTTTTGAAAAAGTAGTTTTTTGTCTCATGATTTTATTAGAAACAACCAATTTCACCAAACACTTTTTAACAAACAATTAATATAATCAGCTAACTCAAATGGCTAATAGTTAATACAAATAGCTAATAGCTAACAACTAACAGTTATTTGCCAAACAGGACCATAGTCTATTATCCACCAAATATGTTTTCTTTGCCTTCAAATTAATGACTGACATAAGCATATACGCATTACCTTCATCACAATAGGACTTCTTTGCCCCTCTTTTAATTGTGTTAAACTTTTAGATAAATTGGCCTGGAATCTACAAAAGTACATATAGAAGTATATCAAATTTTAAACCAAAACCAACTGATAATAGGTGGAGCCACTAGAAGTACTATGTTTTCTATAGCAGTTCTATTTCTATTTCCCCCTTTTGTGCAACACAAATGTTCATCAAGGCCTTTTTCAGACCAAAAATAACAATGGATGTATGATAGTTGAGGCTAAATATTTTGTTTGAAAATCTTTTTTTTAGGGGCTAGACAACTCATTAAGGTGATGTTTGGTATTTCAGAATATACGGATCGGATGAGATTGGGATGTGAAGCAAGTTAATAAAATTTGTGTATATACTTGGCACTTAATTGAAAATGAAAATAACTTAAATATCTTGGTATCATGAGAGAATGCTTAAGCTATCACCAAAATTATTACTCAGGAAAAGGCTGATTTAAATAGTTTTCATTTTCTAAAGTGTTTAGACAATATCTGAATTAAAATGATTCACACCAGAAATAATAGTAACTGACTAATTGAACACAAGAAATTAAAGCCAATATAATTGCTTTTTAATCCGATGTACGGATTAGGTCATTCAGGCATATACACTACGCTTGCGTGTAACCATAGCCAATGAAATAACGACAACGTAACACATGAGCTTCAGGGCAAAGCAGTCCAGGTTTTCCAAATACTGGTTATAACTTATAACCTCAAATTGCCTCTTTTTGGCATCCTTTAGCTTAATTTTATCTTACTAGTAGTAGAAGTAGTGATAACAAACATATATACGTACGAAGATTTAATCACTTTTGTTAATCTTTTTTAACTTCAGTATATCACTATAGAGTATACACCCTAATTGCCTCTCTTCCCCCCCCCCCCCTCTCTCTCTCTCTCTTCTTTCATCTCATTAGACCTTGTCCTTGTGCATAAATTCTCTCTTTTCTCAGGGCTTGGAATCCACAGAGAGAGAGAGAGAGAGAGAGAGAGAGAGAGGGAGATGGGAAGAGGGAAGGTGGAGTTGAAGAGGATAGAGAACAAAATAAGCAGGCAAGTGACGTTCTCGAAGAGGAGATCGGGGTTAGTGAAGAAGGCCCATGAGATCTCAGTACTTTGTGATGCTGATGTTGCCCTTATTGTCTTCTCCCCTAAGGGCAAGCTCTTTGAGTACTCTTCTGACTGCAGGTAATTACTATCACTTCTCACTCTCTTAATTGCATAATAATCAACTTAATTTCGTGGTATGTATCTTCAATTCGTTAGGGTTTAATTAAAGTGTTGGGTACATTAACCTATAATCTATGCAAATATGGATCTTAAAGGTCACTGCAAGAATTCTAAATGTTACTTTCAATTAAATCTCCTTTTATTTTTTTATTTTTTTTTGCACATCTCTTTACTTTCAAATCCGCTCTTACTGTCAGATTTGAAAGCTTTCGATCAGTATGGATGCATTTTGGTACAAGGGATCGGAAGATAACTTTCAAAAAATTTGTTCAGAAAAATTTGTCCAGGAAAAAATAAAGTTCTAATGGTAGAAATTTATGATGTCCAACTTGACTCTAGAAAGTGAATGTTATGAACAGATTTATAAAAAAAGTTCCTCCATCTATGATGTGAATCTCACTTGATGTAGATCGAGTTGTAGAACGCAGACAAAAATCGTTTTTCTTCTTGATCGAAAGGAAGTTTAAGTAGTAGACATACAAGTAAAAATTATTTTTCTCCGATAAATATACCCTGTTTTGCCAAATCTATCTTTAAAAATATCGGATTCAACTCAGTCCTTTCATATAACTGATTTTTTTTGAAGAGGGTGCTTAAATGGATGTCTAAAGGCTTGAGGTTGATTTCAAATCTGTGGTACAAAATCAAAAAATTAACAAGCAAAATCATCTGAATACCTTCATAAAAAAAACACAATTAATAATGACACCTACATAAAAAAAAAAATAATAAGCGAAGATGGACGATTAGAAATTAGTTCAATTTTACTTAATTTTTATTATAAAGTATTGAAAACTTTACCAATTAAACTATCGAAGATCCATCTATAAATTAATTAAATCAAAAATCATCCAAGTCTTGCAACTAACCATTAGAATTGAACCTTAGTTGTTTTGTTAATGGTCCATTACTCATATTTCCTTGCAATTTATGAGTGGATGAGAAAAATGATCATGATGGTATTTGTCGGGTTCTTTCCCATATAATCTGGTTTTTGGCAGACATAAGATATCACCGATTGGTCAAATAAAAAGTAATCCCCTTAAAATTTCATTTGCGTTGTCTCACTGCTTTTTTCCCTAAGCAATTTTCGTTTGTTTTTCGACTCAACCACATACTACATCACTTAAGAAAATAAAATACATTAAAAAAAACCACTAAAGAAAGTTTCATTTTCTTCTTAATTAACATTTAAATAAATAAGATGGTTATCAATGGTTAAAATGGACTTTTCACAAGTAGAAATCAGTAAAAGTAAGTTAAATATTTATGTTCTTTTGGTTCGTTTCTTTTGTTTGATGGCAAGATCTTCCACCAAATCCATCGATCCTGTCATGTTTGAAAGCTTTTAGCAAAAGATGTGTTTATACAAGGGAAAATAAATTTTGAAAAACTTGTTAGTAAAAGATATATTCGACCAAAAAAAAAAAAGCTTTGAGAGTGGAAATGTATAATGTTTAGTTTGACTCTACAAAGTGATTTTTTTTTAAAATGATTGAAAAAATGCTACCATTTATGTGGTGTGAATCTCACTTGATGTAAATGGAGTTGTATAGAAGGACAAAATTTATTTTTCGTCTTTACAAAATTAATTTAACATGTAGATATAAGGGTGAATATTAGTTTTCTCAAATCAATAGCCCCTGTTTTGCCAAATCTATTTTTGAAAAATAATTAATAATAAGCAAAAAGGATCAGGAATTGGTTGAATTGACACTTAAATGTTTATTAGAAAGTACTAAAAATTTTACCTATTAAATCATCTAAGAATCAAGATTCAATTACTGTAAATATTAGTTAATTAACAATTACATAAATTTTATAACCATTAGGATTCAAACTTTAGGTGTTATATTAATGGTCAACCCAATTTTTTCTTTAAAATTTGCTTATATTTCCTTGATATTTACACGTGGATAAGAAAAATGATCATGAGCGAACTTGTCGGGTTCTATCCCATATATCTGGTTTTTTGCAGACACAAGATATCCCCTATTGGTCAAACAAAAGTAATCTCCTTAAAATCTCATTTGCTCTCTCTCTCCCCAAACAATTTTCTTTTGTTTGTGGACTCAACGACATACTACATCACACAAGTTCTTTTTTTTTTTTTTTTAAAACACCCACTAAAGAAAGTTTCATTTTTACTTAAAAAAAATAAGTAAATAAATAACATGGTTGACCAATGACTAAATTGATTTTTTGAAATAAGTAGGTGTCAATTAACTTAAAACAAGAGTTAAATATTCTTAATTTTTCTCTTTGCAGTTTGCACCCGCCTCAAAAAAGGGGAAAACAAAAGAGTGGGAGATCATGATGACCACTAGTATTATTACTAACATTTAGAGATGGTAATGAAATTCGTACTCATCTAAAATTTGTAAAATTCACCCCATTTAACATCCAAGTGGGTAGTGAAAATAAGTTTCAGATGGGTACGTGGCGGGTATTGAAAAACGGGTACGGGTATGGGTATAACCCTCACCCGCCCCATACTTGCACCCTCCCCGTACCCGTTTTGATAATAAGATAAAAAATTATTTCAGCTTGACATTTTTCCGATTTAAGTACAATCCAAACCATTCTAACAAAAAATTAGTCAATAATATATTTAATTTCACATTTATAAACAATATATTCTTAAAATATCACAACTTTGCAATCTTCAAATGGCAAAAATATATAGCGTACTCGGATATAGGTTGCATGTGGATATTAATTTTCATTCTTTATTTGAACCCGAATAAAACCCGCAAACTCATAAACACATTAAATACTAACATACAGTAGTCACTACTATTTATGTAACTTTGATTTTTATTTTTATTCAAGTAAATATGTGAAGATTAGTACAATATCAAGAAACAGTTTAACCCATAACTTGATATATTTAATGTGTTTAAGTTTTTAAATTCAGCCCCAAACCCTTATATACTTGATAATTAATTCGGTTTATTAGGGTAACGAATCCCATTATGGAAGGGGAATTACCCTAATCAATCATCTTGAGCTGTGTGTAGGTTGTTAATTGAAGGGCTTTTCCCCATTAAGCTTTAATTGCCACGCTTTGAAACCTAGTACTGTGTTATTTTTTCCCCAATTACTGTTGAGGTTAGATTTTGGTGGAACTTAGGGTTAGGGCAATTGGCTCGCATGACCATACACGTTAGACTAAATTTATTAAACAGTAGGCCGATTTCCACAGTGTTAGGGGGGAGAATATGTGAGTATGTATGCATTGGAAGTTGAGTTCCGTAGATCTGTATATTGCTTGGATGAAGAGCCATTTGCATTTTTCAATGTTTATTTATAAATTCAGGATACGTTTATCAATTAAACTGCACTACGGTTAAAGGTAATACGGATACGAAGTATGAATATAATCAATATATTCACAAATTAAGGCTACCGATTTTCCTTCAAGGATCACAAAAGCTGTGCGTGTTCAGATTGACTGTTTAATCCTATTGTACTCTATCCTATTTTAACTTTTCATGAGGGGACTAGAAGTTCTTGGATTATCCCATAAAGAGGGAGATTGAGATTCACAATTTAATTCTATTATACTCCTATTTTTACATTTCAGAGGGGACTAGAAGTTCTTGGATTACCCCATAAAGAGAGAGATTGAGATTGACAATTTAATTCTATTATACTCTATCCTATTTTTACTTTTCAGAGGGACTAGAAGTTCTTGGATTATCCCATAAAGAGTGAGAGAATTGCGTAATAAATAGGACACTAGCTTTTAAATCCGCACTACACAGGGTTTATTTTAAAATTTTAGTCAAAATATTTTTAGAAATATTATAATTAATCTTAAAATTTACATTTTTAGAAATAGTAATATTAACATATTTATAATTTATTTATTTTTTTTCTTGATTGAAGTAGTTGAAAAGACATTATTCATTCTGGCAACTTTAAATCACATATTATTTAAATTTTTATTTTTAAATAAAATCTTAACAAATGCTTAACAGGATATGTGTTATGACTGCAACATTCGAACTCACA
>JACYFF010030601.1:39595-54166 GCA_017589665.1 Selenicereus undatus
GTGTGTGTGTGTGTGTGTGTGTGTGTGTGTGTGTGTGTGTGTGTGTGTGTGTGATATCAGCTTGAGAAAGTGTTTGAATAGGTTTGATTTTTTTTTTGGTCTTTAATCATATCTTAATTATTAGAGTTCAATGACTATCAGTCATAAGGGATAGAGGTTCTCTCGTTACAAATTTTCTTCACTTGTAAGAGTGGAACCCAAAATCTCTTAAAGTGTTGCAATATAAAATCTATTTTTGAGTCTTTAACCATTAATTTAAACTTTTAATTGAGTTGGTTATTGAAAATAGTATCAAAGTTTTTTGAACAAGAGATTTCATGCTCCAATCTTAGCAACCTCTATGTTACGTTAGCTTAATGCATAAGGTAGGGGAGTCCATACAACTCAATTAAAAGCCTTTCTCACTCCTTTGCCCGTATTGCTCTCCCCCGCTACTGTTGCCTATCATTTTTGTCAGGATTGAATTATACTCATGGCATGAATTAGTGCAGCTCAATCCTGTAAACTAAATATTTTCTCACAATAAGACTTAAGGTTATCTATTTTGCCTGTTTAATTGCAGCACAGTTAGCAAAAGAATACAGGATTCCATCATAAACTATACTAGGGAGAGAGGGAAAAAAAAAAGGTCTTGTTTAAGCAACATGATTTAGATGGAAGTTTCTAGGATGATTTTTAATCAGTATATATGTGGACTAGCTAATCAATTAGGGCGACTTTTAGTAGAAGCATCCCTTAAAATAAATTATTAATCACCCTTAATTTAAAAGATACCACGAATAGATTATTAATCATCCAAAAAGTTTTGAAAAGTCGTACATAAAAGATTTCGTTTTGCAATATCTCTTATTTGAAGTTATCTCACTTATATAGGAATTTGTATTTCAAAATCAGGGCATGAACTATGTGTCGGTTCCTTTTTGAAATTAATTAAGAATTAAAATTTAGTCACTGAGTTGGAAAGAAAGCTAATGAATACAAACCCTTTACTAGTAATTTTTAGAACTAATTCCTAGCTAGGCTAGGTATCGTGACATCGTCGTATATATATACTACCTATAAGGCTTTGGTAAATCATTTTTAGGTCACAAATACTTTTCAATTATTATTTGCTCCCCTTAACCTTTATATAAAAGTATTTGTATTCCTTAAATTGTTGGCTTGATAGTTGATAGTCAATAATTCATCCATGGTGATTATACTGTTTCAACAATTTGAGAAATTAAAGATAAGTTGACACAAAGATCAACTTATCTAAATAACAATTTGAAAATATGAGGGCCATAAAAATAATTGCCAAAATTTGGAGAGGGAGTGTATGATAATAAATAATTATTCTTTGTACCCTGTATTATACTCATGGGTGTAAACATTCACATACATTACATGACATGACATATCTTATCGACATGCATGTACTTGTCATATATGCAAGTTTTATTTGTGGTTGCTTATATTGTCTTATTCATACTACTATGCATATGATATAGGAACATAATTGCGCATTCCTAAAATGAAACTCTCAATGACAAGCACAGCTTACTAGTTTAAAAGAGTGATGATATATGTCTTGCCGTGAGGCACTCTCAAATGTTTTGTATCATCCTAAACTAATGTATTTCATAATTTAAAATTACCAACATTTCAACGATTATGGTTAATCATAAATTGTTAGCCTCAAATATACATTGGCTACGCCGATGAAGTATTAAATGATACCCTAATCGTATCAACCCTGTGTACGAGGGTATATAATGCGTTTATTTTGGAAATGTGGTAAATTATGAATAAAAAGATGATTTTACAGAATTTATAAGTTGCAGTATTCTTTCACTAGCCAATCATACCATTTCTTTAGGCCAAAATAAGGCACTTAAGAAATATCTTATAGTCAGACGTTTATCATTTTGCAATTTAAAGACACCATCTTCATCAAGTAGGAGGAAATGGGTGAACATATACAACAGCATGAGCCACCAACTTGTTTTCTTTGCAAAACTCCTCTTTGGCCCTTACCCAGGAGAAGGGCCATAGAAGAATAGGAAATACAAGAATAATAGACATAGTACATATATATCTAGATTATAGAAGGTTGAGAATTGAGAGTGTTGTGACAAAAAAATCAAATGGATTGCACGAAAAAAGGCTGAGACAATTCTCAGTGCAACCGCAAGACATGAGACTTCCTTTTTGGTTTCCATTATATACTGATAATGTCCTTTTGTGCTTGTCTGACAATAAAAGTACAAGCACAAAGATCTGCATCAAGGGCCACCCTACCATAATTAGCCATTCAAATTTTAATTAATGCATGTTAATGGATATGGTCGCTCCATTCACTTTTATTTAAACCTTTTCATTGATCACATATTCTAATTATGATAATCTTTCTTGTTTTGTCTATCATTAATTTCTTCATTTTGTTCACTACATGCATGCAATATATGAAGTTTGTACCATATTAACTTACACTTCTGTGTAAATTTTAGTTAATAATATCCAAAACTTGTTATCAAGTTTTCTGAATAAGTTCCATTTTATTTTGGCTGGAGGGTAGCATGGAAGAAATTCTTGAAAGGTACGAGAGGTACTGTTATGCTGAAAACCAACTTGCTCCGGCTGATTCTGAGTCAAAACAACAGGTAGACCCTATAAAACTTGGAGAATCACAAATAACCACAACTTGATAGTTTGGACCACACTTTCACTAGTTGTATTTCTGAAAATTGAGTGCTCTAATGGCTAAAATATAATGAACCCTTGGAGCCCAAGCTTGGGTAGCTTGGTCTGGCTTGCCCTTGTGTCTGTTGAGCCTAACGTCGTGGTCACACCTTATTGGGCAAATTCATACATGCTTTTTCCCAAAAAGGGGGGGGGGGGGGGCGGGGGGGAAGAGTCTTATATTTTATGGCTTTTGTATTCATGAAATTTATGTTTAAAGCTTGGCTTGCATGCTATTATATATTTATATATATTGCCTAATTAAGGGTAGACTCATACTTAGTAGTTAGTATAGTATATTCGAAATCCTCGTTCTTGTATGGTCTGAAATATAAAGCTAATGATACATGGTTACAATATCCACACAAATCATTGGATAAATAAGTCAAGGTTTTCAATTTGATGCCAAAGTATGGACTCATGAACCGTTATAAACTAGTTATATATAATCGATATGATATATAGCATTTTCACTTTTGATCTCTATGCATAAATGTTTCGGGTGCTCTATATAGGGAAGCTCCGCTAAGGAATACCCAAGGCTCCTCTCCAAACTTGAAGTCTTGCAAAGGAACATGAGGTAATTGCCCAGCTATGACTTCACATAGTACATAGCAACTTTTTCATCAAAGCTAAGGTGGTTGTACTTCTTTTTAGTTACTTGAGTGCAAATCAATCACCTTTGTCCCCCCTCCCCCCTCTCTTGTGTGTGATATGGATTGATTATATTGTGTGTGTTTATAATGACTAATGAGCGGCACCCAACTTTTAATTTATCTATAAAAGATGCCCTAGAGTGTTAAACCCTACATGAGATTAGGGTTTAGGGAGCATGTCTGTATTTGCTCATATGGGTTACCAATATGTCTTTAGGGTTTGGCTCTATCCTTCGACAGTAGAAACCAACATATGATAAAAATTCACCTCTGATTTTCTCAAGTGGATTTGATTCAGGCATTATGTAGGAGAAGGTATTGATTCATTGACATTGAAGGAGCTCCAGCATTTAGAGCAACAGCTTGAAACCGCTCTTAGGCGAATTAGAAGCCGGAAGGTAGCGCATTTGTGTATCTATGTATCGGGTGAAATTAGTACTAGTCAATGTATACTTTAAAATTCGCATTACCTGTTTTTAACAGGCTTTATCAACTATAAAAAAAAACGGGTACTTTAAACGTAATTACTAACTGATTATCCTCACATATCTTTAATTAACTTTATTTGCAGAATCATCTCATGCATGAATCCATATCTAATCTCCAGAAAAAGGTAACTCCAAAATCTACAGCAATGTTCCTTTGCATCCCTATTTTTCTTCTTCTGGTCTTTTGGAGATCTGAGTGCAACTTCAATGACTAACAATTTAGTGTTTTAAATTCTCAGGGAAAAGCAATGCAGGAGGAGAACAACTTGCTGACGAAACTGGTAAATTAACTTCTTGTTTAAAATATGAAAGTTATTCTTGGACCTTCAACCATTAGTTTAAGCTTCTTGTTGACATTGTTGTCAAACACTTGTAATTCTGCATATTACAATTTGCCGCTAGTTAATATGTCAATTTTTTTATTTCCATTTTTTTAATTATGAACATTGCACCAGATTTTAAAAAATCATGCATGTATATTATAAAAAAAATTAATGCATATGGAAACATGATATAGGTGAAAGAGAATGACTACAGAGAAGCAACACAACAGCAAAACCCTAGCAAGGACTGCATGCTCTCATCATCTAACCCAGCCCGTCCATGTCCTTCTCTATCCATCGGGTAAGCAGCTCTTACCCCCCACCTCCACACCCCCCCCCCCCAAAAAAAAACAAAAAAAAAAAAGAAAATGATTATTAGAATAATAATCTCGTTAAGCCATTTAAATCAAGTGTGAAGATTGGTGGTTGAATGCCTTGCTCAGCTGGAACCAGCAGTGCTTATATTTATAACGGTAAAAATATATGAATTTACTCATTAGTTACCCTATTTCTCTATCAACAAGGTCAGTTCATTGGATAACTATTTTCATATATATCTTTGAGTTTATTGATCTGGGATATTGGTTTTTTCTTAAACTAATAGGGTTGGTTTGATTGCATTTTAGGTTAGTTTGGGTTAAGGTTGCAAATCAATTTATTTATCGTTGGCAAATCTAGAGATGGAATTGGTGATCGTACTCCTACTATATATGAAAATAGACCTAAAGATGCATTACCTATTTTTACAGGTTTTACCAATTATTGAAAAAATCATAATATATATACTGTAGGTTTGTAAAGAATGACTATGGTGGGTGTTATCTCCCATTAATGAAAGAGATGACCTTTTCTTTATAATTGGTGACTTGTAAAAACAAGTACTGTGATAATTTTATACCGATAATTTGTAATATTCTTTGTAAATGACACTCCACCTATGAAAATAGACACATATAGGGATGGCATTAAGTGTTAATTTATACTATGCACGCCACCCATTTCTAGTTGTTTTTTGGATTGAAATCCCGTTGGTTTATGTACATTACTCATTTGTTTCGGACGTAATAACTTAACAAGGTTATAATACTAACAAGCATCTGCATTTTTGTGGTCCATGCAAGTAAACAACCAGAGGAGCTTATGATGAGGAGAAAGAATCGCCAGTGCGGCAAGTGAATCACATGGCTGAAGGTCGAGCAGACACAAAGCGTAGCAGGCCCCCATGGATGGTTCCTCATGTTGATTAATTAAGAAAATTACCTAGCGGACCAATGCTTCTTATCCGAGCAATCAAATTGTATGTATTGACTTTTAATTTGTTTGATCAATGGCGGTCACATTAATTAGTGTATTTTCGGTACAATATCCGTACTCTTCAACACATGTGATTAAACTATACAGCACATGTGACTAATCTACAACCCCTGGTTGGAATCTCAACAATCGAATGTACAATTATTTTAGAATGCAACAACATATCTATCATACGTAACTAACTTTAGGGTAGTTTATGTGCATCTTTAATGAAGATAGTAAATTTTCTCCATCTGATCTCAAAGTAAATGTGCTATGATAGATGAGGGATTAAAAAACATGATCCAATGGATTCAATTGAAAATAAGATGATAGTTTTTTTTTTCCGTATGTAGGTTTAGCCCACCATGCATGCGTCTGTCTTAGGGTTACGTAGTGGGTCGAAACAGGTCACAAGACAAAGGATATCAAAACTCAAGCAAGAGGTCCAAGAACCAAACCCAACGGCACAGTTCTGTTGTATCGTCACATTTGGGTGAAGTATTATCTTTCTCAGTGGCGAAATTGTAGGATTGATGGGTCAAACTAGCCATGGGCAATTTGACACCTGCTTTCACCCCCTGGGTTTGTTGTAGTCCACTAGGTTACATCAAGATAAGGATGTCACATTTAACAAGTATGCCGAATAATAAGTACGATTGTTTTGGCCCCTCAAATCGAATTAAACATTTAATGCCGAAATCATCCATGTAACCTTTGAATAATGCTCAATATATCCGAAAAAAGTCAATTCTAGGTAATACTCATGTAATGCATGTGGGTTGCACGTGCATTGCACAAATTACGTTATATAATAGTAATAATTTTGATAAGTGTTTAATAATTTCAAAGTTCAGAGAAAAAAGTGAAGGAGACCTATTTTCATATAATTCCTTATAGAAACATTAAGAAGGACGATAAAAAAATCAGATGATAAATAAAAATTTAGAAACTAATACGAAGAAGTTGATACAAAATTAACAGAAATAAATTACATTTAGTGAGACTTTAAAGAGATATTATCCGTAAAGCAAAAAGTCAACAAAAAAAAACTTAATATGGGTAATTTGTTGTGTGCAACCAAGTGGACATCTCATTTGTCCACCCGGACCCACAATTATGGTTATATTTTTCCTTTGTTTTTGTTTGCTTTTTTTTTTTGGTTCATTTTGTCTACCTTTTTTAACACATTATTTACTCGAAAGTTTGATATAATATGTTCGTCTTTTTTATCCTCTATTTTTTTACACTTTAAAAGAATTTATATTTGTTAAAAAAATCTTTCCTTCTTTTTGTCTTATTTTCTATTTTGTAGTTCATTGTCCATTAATTTAAAACCTATTTTATATTGTTTCTTCTTTCTCTTTTTCTTTTGTATAAGCAAATGTTTCTCCCAATGAGCAAATACTTATTATTCACTTCACTTATTTGTGAATGGAAACCTTACATGCTTTCAGCCCTCCCTAAAATATGCGCACACATTTTTTTGAATTCTTCCATTGAAATATTAAGGCATATACTTATATTTATATTATGGATCTACGTTCACTATTGTTGTGTAAAAATCCTAATTTTTAAGATAAATATTAATTAAAAATTTGTATATTTATTATTCGTATTTTTAATCAATAGAAGCATACAAATTTATTATAAAAATAAACAAAAATAAGGAAAAAAATTCACTACAAATTTTTATATGTATAGATACAGCATTAGTAAGCAATACTGCATATGCTAGTGAGTTATGTAATATATTTAATGAGCAATATAATATTAGTAAGAAATATTCGTATTATCTTTTATTATGACATAAGCGCATTCGTATTATACATATTTAGTCAGTGTAATACAAATATAATCCAACTCATTGAAAATATGTCATAGCTCACTAAATATATGTCATAACTCACTAAAAGACGAATATATCATATCTTAGAATATGAACAAAAAAGTATACGTGCTAACTAAAATTGTGTGCTATAGTGTTTGTTCACTCATTTTTTTATTATGAATTATTAGTATTTCACGGTAAATTATATTGGTCACAATACATTTTATAGCTCATTAAATATCTATTATAGCTCACTAAACAAATAGCATAGCTCACTAAAATGAATACTACAGATAGTCAGCAAATAATATTGTCAAGTTCTTGGATTATGTTATAACTCAATTATTTTTTTACTATGACATAAAGGTGTTTGTATTATATTTTGTGAGTATAATACAAATGTAGTAAACTCATTAAAATAGCCCAACTCACTAAATATATGTCATAACTCACTAAAAAAAATATAGACAACTAGAATATATATAGCTTAGTGAGTTTCTAATGCACAACAACAGTTTTTTCAGTACAATAGCACATTCTAATAAGCTATATAGTAGTTTTACTAATTGAAATCTGGGGTACATAAGATACATTGGTTTTGATTTATCCGCTCACTAAAAGTATGTATGAGCTGACTAAAACTGTATCTCAGCTCACTAAAATATTGTAGTGAGTTATACATTATTTTTAATGAGCTAAAGTTTGATTGTACAATTACTTTTGTACAACCGGTTATATGACATAACAACTCACTAAATAAATATCATAACTCACTAAAAAAATATAAACAACTAGAATATAGTTTAGTGAATTTCAGATGCATAATAATTTTTTTAGTACAATAGCACATTTTAATAAGTTATATAGTATTTTTACTGAGTGAAACTTAGGTACATAAGATACATTAGTTTCGGTCTGTGTGCTCACTAAAAATATGTATTAGCTCACTAAAACGGTGTCTTCGCTCATTAAAATATTTTAGTGAACTATACATTATTTTTAGTGGGCGAAATTGGGTGCACAGTACCATATTTTAGTGAGCTGTATGGTATTTTTAGTGAGCCGAAATCCAATTGTACTAACAACTGCTTAAGATGACATAACAAATGCTTAATATGTCATAAGAAATGTACCGTTATGACACTTATCCAAACATAATAAAGCAATAATATTGTTAAACAAGTGTTTAAAAACCCTCAAAATAAGAAAGAAGAAAAATATTTTTTTTTTCTAAAAAGAAGAACAATGAGTTACATAATTAAATAAAATAAAGCCTTAATATAATCCCTCCCTTTTAGTCATCTAAACAGAAATCAAACCTCTTCCTAGAAAATAATGAACCCAAAAAAAAAGGCAAAATTGGAAAAGAAAATCCTAGAATTTTTAAATGAAACCTTTTGCTCAAAAATAGTGAACCAAAAAAAAAACAAAAATTGAAAAAAGAAGCCAAGATTTAAATGAAAGCTTTAACCTTGTCCTGAAAAATAATGAACCCCCAAAAAAACCAAAAAATGGAAAAGAAAAGCCTAGAATTTTTGGTCAACGGGATTATTGAGTGTGCTAATATTGAGAATTGAACGGTTAACATGAGCAATGTGCATGCATACAATCCAGCCATAGCTGCTGTAACAATCCACCATAGTTACAATAATCTGTCTAATGGCAGTAATATATCAATTGCAGTGTAATACCTTAATTGGCCTGCCTTGTAGGCCTAAGCATATTAACTGATAATCAATAGGCATTAGCATTAAAATTCATCAACATATATATAAAATTAATCAACTTAAGTATCTGCATGGACTAATTAATCTTGACTCGCTATGTATTCATCCAAGTTGCTCTAGCCCTTGTCCTTATAATTAAGCTAATTAAGATATCTCAAAGCTGGCCAAGCTCAATTTCAAGCTCGTCAGAAGCAGAGACAGAGTCGAAGGGAGAGGGAGAAGCTACAGCAACGTAACCATTTGGGGGACTTCTTCCGGGGATGGTGCTTTGGCATGGTCAAAAGCATCAGCTTGCTTCTTTGCACGGACTATTTTGGAAATATAACTCTTCTGACAGATCGATAGGGATGGGTGTGAATATGATACTCTTAACATTTATGCTGTTACTCAACAGTTAGAAAATAAATCATTTGCCATAGTGTTTAGAATGGGACTCCTCATACTTCATGTTATGAACATATAATATTAATAAAAATATCATTATATATTAATTAGTATTGATTTCTCATAGGTGAAAATATTTTCTGAAATAAATTTAGTAACAAGTAACAATGGGACATTGGGACCCATCATAATAATAATATAACAAAACTATACTAGTTTACTTTTCTTCTTCTTTTTTTTTTTTTTTGTGAACAAGTAATGCAGAGAGATTTTGGCTCTGGAAGTTTCGCCTGCGAGCAAGATAATATGCTCATGAACTTCCTGAACTAACACCCTAGGACACATAATCACCTTACCAGAACAAACAACTCTCAAAAAACGAACAAAGATGTAGAAAAGCAAGCACATCAACATAGTCCTTCAAATTAAGCTTCAAGCATCCATGCAAATCCCATAAACTTTAGAAGATCCACTGCCCTTTATATCTTGCCCCTCGTTGCATGCTGGAAGGTTCATTTCTCTTATCAGCGCCTATCTCGAAGGCCATCTCTAGTTCTTTCACAATGTTGATCTCCTCGATCCCAGCATTTTCCTTCATGATCAAACACACACTTCTGCTATTAGTTATTTCTGATGACTCCTCTAGAATCGAGGGATTGGGCTGCTAAGCTCAAACAGTTATCCAACTCATGGACGGGGGATGAAAATATTGAAGCTGTTGTCCTTGAGATAGTGATTCGTAGAAGCATTAGTGGATATGGAGATGACGATGTTTGTGAGCTTATGAAAGAACCTCCTAATCATAGGTCATGTTTTTGGAGAACTAAGTCACAGTGATGTTGGGCTGCCTCATAAACACCAAGTTCAAGCCAACACGCAGCAAGATTAAGGTTTAAAGAGATACCAAGCGCCTCCATTAAGTTAGCATCTTCTTCAGTCAAGGGAACAACAAGACACATATACTAAAGGGATTTATCATACTTTGTGATGGCCTTCTTAAATGCTTGATTTCGAAAGTAGCGGTTTCCTTCATCTTTCAAAGACTTAGACATTGTGAGTGCTCAGGCTAAGTCTCACATCCTCGTCAAACTCTTCCCGAATTTCGGATTCTGAAAGTTCAACCAATAAGGGTGTGGAGAGGAACCCATTCTAGCAACACAGACAAGCCAGCCACCAAAGAACCACCTAATAATGAATAACTCAGTACACAAAGAACACCAAAAGAAGGCAATAGCGAAAAGGTCACACATGGGAATTAACCTCAATTGATATCGCTCCGTAGAATCCTTATACAAAACCAGAAGCACCACAATCACCAATTAAGCCCCAACACAGAAGACACAGAATTGAAAGAGACCACAAGAGCACTGAATCAAGAACTGACAGACGCAAAACAGATGGAAGAAAGGTGAAATTGAACTCAAAAATACGAAAAGACACTCAACTAGCCAGTTTGGATGGAACCAAGCTATGCAGCCTAAACATTCCTTTGTCCATGGTTGATCACATACCAAAGATTGGAGGTAGCTGACAAAGTTGCTAAATGCAATTCTGATGTCCCTCCTATATGCCCAATCTGTCAGTCGCATAGAGAAGCCAAGGAGCAACAAATGCCAGTTTGCTTTCGAGACAAAGGCTAATGTGTTCTAATGGTTGAATGTCTCTTAAACACCCCATAATCTGAGCCAGTTGCTCAGATGGTGTATCAACTTTTAAGGCTTCAATGGCTGGCTGCACTTTGCTACTCAATTATTGGTCCCAAAGAAATGAGTTGGCCTTCACGCAGATTCAAATCTCAACCTAATGCTGCAGCCTGCAAGAGCTAGTGCGTTGGTGAAGGAAAGCATTGTCTATAGATTCGGATTCTTTGATTCATTGGGATGTAGAGTCCAGGGGTGCCTAGGGTTTTTTGTATGTTAATTTCCTGTGCATTGCAGAATGATGTAAATCCGAACTCCTGCGCTGTTCTTTTTCCAGGGCTTTGATAGCTTGGTAGTGCAATATTAATATTTTAAACCCCCCCCCCCCAAAACAAGGCCATAAATCTGTACTTTATGTAATGTTTGGTTGGATGCAATGTAATGACAATTTAATGCAATCAACTTTTCAATACAATTATGAATACTTAGTTAGTAGTAATCACAATTACAAGATAGTTTTTATATTGCAATACTCTCATACAACCAAACAAGGCAATACAAATACAATTGCAAACTTGATTGAATTACAAAGTTGATTACATCTGTTCAAATACCAACTCAACCAAAAGCTTAAGCTGATGGTTGAAGGCCCAGGAATAGATTTATCCTCTAACAACATCTAACCAAACATTACATTAATGTGCACTTAATGCATCTTGTGATTTTTTTTTTTAACCAGTAGGGTAATACATGCTTATTAGAGTACCAAAAAGACGATACAAAATTAGCAACTTGCTAGGTTACAATTGGACCTACGCCCACATATACTAACCTAGGTATCATGCTAACCCTATAGCAATAATTAATAATACAATCTCCGTTGATGTTGCATTATGAAAGGATTCATTTCTTGGTGATTAGCTGATCGTCATTCAATCTTGTTACTTGTATCCTCCTCTTATTTCTGGGATTTTATAGTTCTGTTCTCTTCAACTCCCCCCCCCCCTCAGAATTTGTTCAATTTGTTCAATTTGATTCGGCTAAAATAAGTCCATAACACAATAGAAAGAAATTCAGTTCATTTTACTTCAGTCTACTTCGACAAAAATAATTCAGTTCAAAATTTACTCCAGTTCAGCAAAAAGCATGTTTCAAAAAAAAAAGTTCAGCAAAAAGTAAGATGACAAAAACATAGACTATGACTCTGAGCGCTTTTACATTGAAGTTGCATAGCATGCGGGAGCGATGCTTTGATGGTGACATTTTCGGTTTTTTTAAACCAAAAAAAAAAAAAAAGGTTTGCTGCTTCACAGGTAAAGGCAATTTCTACCAACCAATCATCTAAAGTAAATGTCGTACAGAAGAATACAGTTCATTCTTTGAGATTTGGGGTTTTTTTTGGGGGGGGGGGGGGGAGATCAAGATGATGCCTATATGAATTGTGAGCTCACAGTCTAAATGGGATTTACAGAAATACAGTTTAACTGACTAACAACAAATAACAATACAAACTACACTTGAGCTCAAAGCCTGTTGGACCAACAACTTACAACATAAGGAAACCTCTTTTTGGCACCAGCAGAGCATTTCCCGGGTCCCTAATCGGCCGAGTCCATGCGTGTTATCCAAGTTCAAGGGTCCCATTCACCGCCATTGTCATGGAGCTCCCTGCACGTATTCCGCAAAGCCGTCAATAGACATGCCACATTTTCAGGACCTGAAGCTTCGAACCATCAAATCTGCCCTCATGGTCTCCCAACCTAACCCAACGCCGCATTTCTGAAGCCCACATAGAAGAATTTGAAGATAAAGAATTTACCTAAGTCTCTCACAAATGCGTACTAAAGCATCAGAACTGGTTCTAAATGCGACATCCTCAACACGAGCAGCATTTTTCAGAGTAACGCTTTCAGCAAGCCTGAATTCACATAACTCCTTCAAGGAACATGCATTGGTCAACACGGCGGAATGACCACCTCCAGCAGCAAGCTTCCTCACTTCCCCTACACACCTGAAAATGACCGTTCCTTATATCAAACTAAAGTTTTAATTTGAATGTTATATACAAGCAGGGGTCACTCTGGGGAAGATCTAACCAATCAACTGGTGATGGGTACCAAGCGTATGTCGACTTCTCATTTGCTGCTTGACCATAACTGTTGTAACCCCATCCATGGATTCTCCCGTCTGAGGTAGAGATTAGAGTGTGAGAATGACCACAAGCAACGAGCCGTACACCACTTGGGATGACTAAAGCTGGGATATTGCGAAGCATCACTTGGGAATCCTTGAAGACGAAAGAAGCCGAGCTAGTTTGTGGGCCTAGGCCTAGCTGACCAACTTGCCCACCGCCCCAGGCATAGAGAGCTCCCTTTTCAGTTACTGCACATGTATGCACCCCGCCACATGCAATGGTGGTAACATGAATTCCATCGAGAGAGACCACCCGTCTAGGTATCAGCTCCTTGTCCTCGGATTGAAGAGAACAATGTCCTAGTTGACCCAAGTTCCCAAGACCCCAAGTATAGCTGCCACAGAGAACATGTACTTCTTTCAGGGCTATATCCATGTATGTGATCTACGTATCAGAGTAGAAAAATGAACCTCTCAAAACTGACCAATACCAAACTATACAAAAGACTTGAACTAAGACAAGAAACAGGGTCAACAGAATTTGATCCCGACGTGAATTAATCTAGCCTGCCAAACTTGAAATTTTCCGTAACATTATTGCTCGTATTTTCAAAACTAAATTGTTGGTCCAACTGATGGCAGACTTGCACTTCGCTCGAACTCAAAATGACATGACATGAGCAGGGCTAGAATAGGAATTCCTTGGACCATAATGATTAATGACCCCACCCAGCTATGTCCTTGCGGCCAAGGAACCCATTTCTTCCAGGACGAGAGTAACGCAAAAGGCTACATACCAAAGTTAGAAAAATAGACCTTGGGAAACCGACTTGTATCCAATTACCCAACCAATCTAAAGCTGAACTGGGAGCAGAAATGCCTCCCAATTTTGACCAACCCCAGAACGACCTAATTAGTCCCCAAAATGACATAATCAGTCTGACACTCTGATCTAACATGACCTGAAAGTTTCTCGACCATTATTGCTGGTATTTTTCAAGACAAATTTATTGATCTACCCAATAGCAAACTTAAATTTGACTTGAACTTGAAATGACCTAACCTAAGCCAAGCTCAACTAGGACTTCCATAGACCCAAAATGACTCGAACCTAACCGAAAACCTAGGACCCACTGGCCATACCTTTATTAAAAAAAAAAAAGAACAAGAAACAGAACCCCCATCCTCTTAGAATGTTCCCCAATGACATAAATAATCGTGGTGTCTTAAACAGACTACATCCATCACGTGTGTGATTAGCACATACTAGTCCCAGAAGGCCATAATTCACAAAGGGAAGTCTTCAGATCACTTACACATCACCGGTGTCTGATATAGCAGCAGTGTGGTACTCGCCGCATGATATTTGGGTGAT
>JACYFF010030602.1:8357-39185 GCA_017589665.1 Selenicereus undatus
GGTTTTAATTGTAACTCAAATTAAGGTTGTTGTTTACTACTCGAGAGATTTTAAAAAATCTAAATTGACTTAGAAATATATTTTAATCCAAAAAAGAGGCTATAAAAGTTCAATCTATAATGCAAAAGAGAAGCAAGTGGGGGGGGGGGAGAAACAAAAATCAATGGAATTTGGTAGGAGAGAAAAATGTAGTTTTGTTACTGTGCATCGTATTTCGATCGCTTTAACAGTAACACTAGCGAAAAATAAAAATCTAAATTGACTGATAAATATATTTGATCCCAAAAGGAGAATGTGAAGAGAGAAGAAAATTAAACAACAGCAAAAACAAATGGCCCATGCAGGGCTCGAACCTGCGACCTTGGCGTTATTAGCACCACGCTCTAACCAACTGAGCTAATGGGCCAGTTGCTGTTAAAACCCAGTTTATACTAATAATTCAAGGGGTAGACAAAAGGTATTTCGTCAAAACACATTTTGATGAGTTTTCTAAGTTTAAATTAGTTATTTAATTTGATTTAGTCTCTGACAATTTGTATGTTTCATAAATATAGTTTTTCATTTGCTTTCTCACTTCAAAAATTCATTTCCAAAAAGCTCAATTATTAACCTTTTGATGTCGGAGTTTTGACATTGATTGAGCGAACGAGAGTCTCTTCCAAAAGAAATCTTCAAAGAAATAGCTAGCTTTCAACAAAGTTGATGAAAAAATATGTTTTAATCGGCTTTTCTTTTTTCCCTGGGAAAATATTGGCAAAAAACTCTTTTCTGAAATATTCAATATAAATAGTTTTATACAAATATAGTGAATAATTAATTGCCAAATACCATCAAATTATTAATGTGCATTTAAACTGACAAAATTATGTTCTCAGGGGACAGCTAAAAGGGGTTGGGGATAACGACGTTTGCCCACTTAAAATCAAATCACAATACCTAACTGTCAAAATCTATGTAATTTGGTTGCATTAGTGGGTAGGATTAAGCACTAATCAGAAATATAATTTGGCACATATAGTTTGGCGAGTCAAATCGAGTGAGTTTGACCCGGAACTCGGTCAAACCAAACGTAGCCAAATAGGGTTGTGGTTGTGGTTTCGCAAATAACACTGCAAAACGCGTACTTTGGTCCATGTCATGCAAATCGCTTAACCTAGCTAGCTAGGGGGGATGTAATATGCTATGGTGCTATATGGGTAGATTTGATACGAGGATATTTTATATATATTTCTTTTGATGCTGCCAGATTGGGTGCACGGGGCTATGGGCGGCGTGTGGTGGTGAGAGATTGTGAGGGCGAGCTGTTAGGGCATCCGCAACCAGTGACACGCGTGTCACCTAGTTCTCTTCCACCCAAGAAAACGCAAGGGGTGACTCACGTGGGGGACCGTGTGTGCGGTTTGCCCTGCTGTCCCCTTTAATGTATTTTGTTAATATTTTTGCTTCTTTTTTTTTGTGTAATATACAATTTTTAGGTGATTAAAAAAAGGGTTGTGTGTTAAGGTGGGTCAACGATAAATATTTTTGTTGGGTAATCAACATTGGAGTTCCATAGGTTGGAGAAGTGATGAAATGCAAGTCCAAAAAAAGTAAAACTTTTGTTGATGTAGCATACTTGATTTCCAATTTTTGGAACTTAAGCTTGGAATGTCCTTAATGTGTCTTATTGCACAAGGGAAAGGATTCTTGGAGCCAGAAGTGGAGGAAGCTCAGGTTTGCGTGTATGCGCTCCCAAAGGCTCAACAACAAGGTTTTGAAATGTGGTTGTCTAAGGGGATTGTTTGCCTCTGATATCGAAACTAAAGAAAAAGCAACCACTTGCTTCTGAAGTCGGTCTCCTTATTGATGATATTAAGTTTTAGCTCGCATTTGATTTTTGTGCTTATGCATTTTGATTTTAGTGCTTTTGCTTTTATTATACGGGAAGGGAACAAAGTAGCTCATGCGTTTCTCATCTTCAGCCATATGTCTCATGTTCTCGACCTTGGTTAGAAGATGACCTAGATTGTATCTTTGATCTGGCTTTGGATGATTTATGTTCGACATTGGCTTTTAATGAATAAATAGTTCCTTCTTTCTGACTAAGAAAACAAATGTACCTACATGTAGATCCTGCCAGTTTTTCAAATCTAGATAGTACGGTATGTGAGTTTATTTTACTAAACAAAACCTGGAATGAATCTAAATTGATGCAAGTTTTGCCTCCACATTCTATCCATCATGCATGTGCTCGCTGTTCCAATCCCTCTTACATAAATGAATAAAACCTTCTCGAGTCAATTGTGCCATAATGCTCTACTGTCTTGAGGCAATTTATTTCGTTGAGGAATGCAGATAAACCCTGTTTGTGCCCCCCATCTCTGGCAAATCGAGGGCACTAAACATCTTTTTGTTTTTGGTCCTTTTGTCATTCAAGTCTGGGATTTCGTTATCTAGCATGGTTGGATTTGTCAATCTCCTTTTACTGACTTGTAGGCTACGATTAGAGATGCTTCGCATGAAATATATCTTGTTCGATGAGTTAATATTTCTCAAATTGTTGTGCTATTATGGAACATCTGAAAAAGTCACAATGCTATTGCTTTTCCGATTTACGCAAGCCCTTGGCATCGCTCATTAAGGCTAAATGCAAATGGGCATAATGACAACATTGTAACCATCACACGCATCATCTTTCACAAGGCCACCCATTACATTCCTTTCCCATCTACAAGACCACCTGCATAGTTAAGTGGGATTCCACTCTAGAAGGTTTCATCAAACTCAACTTCAACGACACTTTTATCTTCATTAAAAGCAGCAATGGGATACTTGCTACGACATTGGCAAGGACGTCTCATCCAAGTAAGCACCAAATATATGCACGATGCATATATTTTTTGTCTTTGAAGCTACAACTATGAGGGATAGTATTAAGGCAACATTAGAGGCATGACTTAGTCACATCCAAATTGAGGGTGACAATCAACTAGTTATCCAGGATGGAGAGTCTAGATGTTGGTTCATGATACTAGAGCCACGCTTCCATTTTTCTCACTTACCACAATTAAGCATTTATTTAAAGAAGTAATAGTATGGCAGTTGACTAGATTGCCAACCTAAGATGTTTTCATGTATTATTACTGATGACCATTTAGGCAGAATCCTTGAAAGAAGGGTTGCTTACTCTTTACTTGTACATGCCATTCACCTAAAAAAAGTACCTCATCATCAAATACATTGAAATATAATAAAATTTGTTTGAGATCGTCTTACCTTAAGACTCATGAATGTAGGTGGATGGATAGTAATTTATTTTTTGATGACTCTGATAAAAGTCACCACCTGTTGAACTATTGATCACCCCAAATTAAAAACTCACCTTAGTATAAATTATTAATCACAACAAAACCTTAAAAAAGTCTACCTCTAAAAAATTCTATCTTAGAGTAACTTTTGTGCGAAATAGTCTGAAGTATGTCAAGTTTTTCCACAACTTTCTCTTCTTTAAACAACTAAAGCAACCACCCGTATAATAGTCAACAAGGGAACTTTAGTTGATGGACCACTTTTGAAGGTGGAGTAATCTTTTTAATTATTTATCTTCAAACCGATTCCAGAAGCCAAAGGCAAAAACTCCACTTTTGTTGACTCGATTTTAGAGTCTTTGAGTAGGATATTTCAAGTTAAAATTTCAACAGCTTGTATATTGACTTTGTTTAGATATGAAAAAAGGTCATTTTTTCATGAAGCAATATTTTACACATTAATCCTATTATTAAGCTTTCAGCCATTTGTTTGCATAAATTTTTAGTTGAAATAGTTTTTAACGGCCTATCACACCTTACTATCCTATTGGGAAAATTTGAAAACCTTCTCCTACAAATCTTAGTAATATGTAGCTATTGACTTTCGGCTAAAAAGGTATTGTTATTAAGGATTTGTTTTTTTCAACCTATCATAAATACTTATTATCAGCATTCAATACTAATCAACGCACATTAACATTCATCAGTACTTAGACCCCGTTTTTTTCAACTTATCATAAATACTGATGATCAGGATTCAGCTCTAATCAATTTTTTAACTCACAATTAGTTTCAGCTGTAATCAACACTAATTAGTATTGGTCAATACTTATAGCAATAAATTACTTATGATAAGTCAAAAGAAATATGTCCTTAGTGATATTTCCAAACTCACAACTAATTTAAGTTCTGATCGACATTAATTAGTAATAAATTACTTATAATAAGTTGAAAAAAATAGATAATCGAACTTTGAAACTTCAACTCAAAAGTCTTGGCAAAGTTTAAAATATTAGTACAAATTTGTTTTCAATCTAGTTTGGTGGCCGCAAACCGAAAACACAATCATTTCAAAATATTGGTACAAATTTTCAAACAAATGTGATTTAACTTGTACATCCATTGCAAACAAAAGTTTTACATTTGTTTTTTCTGTGGCCACATAAATAAACAAAAAAAACACAGAATAATCTTTAAAACACATAATCATTTTTTCTCAGCACGCTGGGACAGGTGTCAATCCCAAAAGAGACCATCGGACCCGATTGAAATCCAACGGCCGGATTTACTGTGCTTTAACGACGCCGTCTCCAACAGCGTGCCGAGTTGGCCCCTTTTTTTCCCTTCACTTCACTGATAGGTTACATTATTGTACAAATCAACGACTCAGAGAGGGACACGTTAGTTATTTTTGTGGCTTGTTCAGGCAGACGATATGATGACGATGAATTTATGATGATGATGATGATAAGAATCATAGAGTAGACTGGATGATTTGAGGGCGAAACACCTCGGAAATTTGCAATGTTCATAATATAAATAATAAACCCAAAAAAACGCCCTCATGACTGACGTTGCAGGGAACCAGGAACCTGCCACGAACTCTGCTGTTCTGCACAGTGTTGTTACCTGAAGGATCTTAGTTTGATACTTTGATCCCCTCATAACTGAAATTTAGTTATTCTCAATAATTGGTGGGATTATTTTGGTGGAGTTATTCTTTATTTATACCCGGGACTCTTCTATTTTCTTCTTTTAGGGACGTAATTTTGCCTCGAAATCTTGTTTTGAAAAAACAAACATTAAATTGGTAAAACATAGCTTATATGCAAAATGTCATGAACAAACAAACAACAAACAAACAACACCTCCCAATGTAGGCCTCGCTTTCGCGGGATCTGAGGAGATCCAGCTGTAGACAATCTTACCTCTACCAACATTCCTACCCGTAGAGAGGTTGATTTCAAGAGACTCATAAAAAGAATTTTGTGAAAATATTTAAAGAGAAAATTAATGACAAACAGCAGGATGACTAAGATAAATTAAAAAGACCAATATGAACAAAATATTAGAGGAAGGTATGTAACATAAGAATAATAAATCTGATGAGGTAATGTACCTTAACAACCAGAGGTAAGCAAACGATGTTTCTCGCTTGAAGAAAGTAGTACCTCCATACAAACACAGCAAACAAAAACGAAAAAAAAAAAAAACCACTCCCAGCCCTGCAACTAAAAGACAACTACAGGGTCGACTCTCTGCGATCTAAGATCTTAATCCTATTCCGCCACAACTTCCTATCCTGAGTCAGGTCCTCCATCAAACCGACAACTTTCAAGTCCTCTCTATTGATCTAATCATCTCGTCCAAACTATTCCTTGGTCGCCCCCTCCCTCTTTTACCTTCGAGGATGTTGATCATATCACATCTCCTCACCGAAGTGTCCACACTCCTCCTTTTCTCATGGCCAAACTATTGGAGTCTTGTTTCTCTCATCTTATCTTCGATGGAAGCTACTTTAACTAAGTTCCTGATTACACCATTCTTAATTCTGTCTATTCTCGTATAACCACGCATCCACCTAATCATCCTCATCTCTGCTACCATCAACATTTGAACATGCGTTTTTTTTAGAGGCCAGCATTCCGATCCATAAAGAACAACCGGTCTAACTACCATACGATAGACTTTACCTTTCAAACCAAGGGGCACCCTCTTATCACACAGCACACATGAGATATACTTCCATTTTTGTCAGTCCACTTTTATTCGATGGTTAATGTATCCGTCAATATCCCCATTCTACTGAATGATTGAGTCTAGATACTTAAACTTATCAACCTTAGTTGTCGACCTCCCATCCAGGGTGACTTCTCCCCACGTATCTACCCTTTCACAAAAACGGCAATGAAGATATTCCGTTTTCGATCTACTTACTCTAAAACCTCTAGATTCCAGTGTATGCCTCAATCGCTCCAACTTGTCATTAACTCCCTATCTAGTCCCATCAATAAGAACAATATCATCTGCAAATAGCATACACCAAGGCAACTCATCTTGAATCCCTCTTGTAAGTACATCCATAACTAGAGTGAAAGAAAAAAGGGTTTAAGGCGGAACCCTGATGCAGGCCCATACTAACGAAGAAGTCATTGGTGACCCCTCCTGGCGTCCCAACGCGCGTTCTACCTCCCTCGTACATATCATTAATAACTCGAATATACAATGGTGACACTCCTTTCTCTTCTAAGCATCTCCATAACATTTCACGCAGAACTATATCATATGCTTTTTCCAAGTTAATGAACACCATATGAAGATCCACCTTTCTATCTCTGTACAAATCCATGAGCCTTTTAAGGAGGTAAATCGTCTCTATGGTCGACATGCCTGACATAAAACCAAATTGGTTATCTGAAATCGAAACATCCTTCCGCAAAACGTCATGAACACTAAACAAAAATGGTAGCAGTTTAAGGGAGATGTGAGCAAACCGGTAACTGGAGCATCACCTGACCAAAAATGGGTTCATTGGTTCTGTTATTCTAGAAAACCTTAAATTGAAAATAAAATCGAAGATGTAGGTTATTGGATCGATTAATTAAAAATTTCAGTTCAACCAAAATTGAATTATGATAGTTTTCTTTTTTCAGTTTAATTACTAATCAATATTCACCAAAACTTCAAGAAAAAGCGTACACAAATATATAGTGCAAGTTTGAAATTGAAAAACGCCGTGAAAAAAATGAAAGTAAGTATTATCTTATATTGATAATATTAGAGATTCTGCTCTTGCATATAAACCAATGAATTACGCTGCTCATAACCAGTGACTTTTGGAATGAAACTTGAACTTTTATATGTTGTCGGTTTGGAGAGGTCCAATTATGTTTGTTCGGAGCTATTTGGAAGTGGGTCAGTGAGATTGCTCCCTGTAGGCGAATACAAATTGTGAAGATAATTAAGGTGTATGGAATTGACTGTGGATTGTGGGTTTGGACTAGATTTCCGGGCCGCTGGGCCATTGGGCCCATAAACTGTGGTGCGGAGTTGAGTCCACGCGCTATCCCAGCGCGTGTGGTTATCTAAAGGCCATGGCTTTTTGTTTTTGGCGGTTCTTCAATTTGTGTGATATTCGAAGATTTTCGAGAATTGTATGTTGATTTATGGGGACAACCTTAAAAGTACACGTGTCGAGTTACGAATGGACACATATCATTTTCATGCAAAACCCTGTTCTACAGTTCCCCAGTCCTAACGTGCTTTGTGTCACATCATAAATTAAATTGCCCATTTGCCCCTCAAAATTATATTCATTTATTCCCTTCCCGTACCTTCTTTTATTCAAAAAATTGACTTCTATTATCGTCCTTTTTGATACCATTCTTTTTCACTTTTTTTTTTCTTAAAATTTAGGACATATGTTTTTATGAATAAATTAAGGTGAATAAAAGAATAAAGTAGATTAAAATTAATTAATGTGGGTTGAAATTATTATTTTTTTAAAGGTGAGTAGAAGTAGTCAAGTAGATTGAAGTGGGTTGACATAGGTTGAAGTGGATTGAAATTTGTATATTTTTTTATGGTGAGTTAAAATAATAAGAATATAATTATGAAAGGATGAATTGAAATTGGTTGAAGTGAATTGAGGTAGGTTGAAGTAGGTTGAAGTGGTTGAGGTTGGTATTTTTTTTTCAGGTGAGCTGAAATTGGTTGAAGTGGGTTGAAGTGGATTGAGGTTGATAAATCTAAAATGACATATGAAAAGAATAGGGCCTTAAAGTAGTATTTGATTTGAAGAAAAATTATTTTTGCGAAGAATTATTTTCTGTAAAAAATGGGTTTTTCGAAAAATCATTTTATGTGAAAAATATTTTTTTCAAGAGAAATTGATTTTTATGATACATTTTTCGTTGTTTGGTACTAGACAAATCATTTTTCGTGAAATAGAGAAAAGCGTTAATTGAATTGTTTAAAAAGCGAAAAATATTGATTGAATCGTCATAGTCGAGATAAATATTGACCAAATGAATGAATTTTAAACTTAAAATTCATATTTAAGTTTTTTCAATACTTCATCTCGAATAATCAAGTTTCGATATAAACCATTGAAATTATTATAGTAACGAAAAATATCAACTAAATTGTTTAAATTGCGAAAAATGTCGATTGAATTGTTGTGGCGGAGAAAAATGTCGGCCAAATGAAGGAATGTCGTACTCAAAATCTAAATTTGAGTTTATTTTAGTCTTTCCTATTTGATAATCAAGTTTCGATGCAAACTATTGAAATTGTTCTAGTTATGAAAAATATCAACTAAATTATCGTTGAAATGTTGACCAACTGAAATAATATCAAGAACAAAATCTAAATTTGAGCCTATTTTAATATTTTCTATTTGATGATCATGTTTCGATCCTAACTGCTAAAATTGTGTTTAGTGATGAATCGGTTAAATTGTTTCAGTGCTAACAAATGTCAATTAATTGTCGTGGTAGAGATGACTGTCGATCAAATGAAAGAAATTTGAGCTGAAAATTTAGATTTGAATTTATTACAATCTTTCCTATCGGATAATCAAGTTTTAATCCAAGCTGTAAAAATTAAATTTTGCACATAAATTTCAGTTGACTATAGCATCAAAGAGTTGGCGAAATAAGATCAACTTCCTATTTTCTCAAAAAGAAAATTATGTTCATTCATAGAGGGAAAAATCATTTTCCTAGGAAAATAATTTTCATTATTTATTGTACCAAAGAACGAAAAATTAAAAAATTATTTTCGAGAAAAATCTATTTCCCTCCAACCAAACACCACCTAAAGATAAATATTAATTCTTTTTTACTCCATTCCAATCCTCTTCACTGGAAATTTTTAATGTACTCTCGGAAGCATATGCTCTCCTTGTTTATATGTATATATTTTTCACGTGTGTATTTATCATATATTAATTTTTTGAATATATATTTACTAATGTGACAATTGAGAGTATGTACTCTCAAAAGTATGATAGACATATTACCTCTCACTCATTCTCACTCCCTCTCGTTTCCTCTCATCAAGTCCTAGACATTGATACAATAATTCTGTCTTTCTCTCATTCATTTCATTTCTTTGTACTCCATTCCACCCAATTCTATTGTTTCTCAACCCTCCCTACTATCCAATCTATTCCATTCATTTTCATTCCACACTTACAATTTACCCATAAACATAATAGTTCCGCAGTAATCCCGCTAACCAAATTTAATTTAAAAGTATGAATTATCGATCAATTGAACTATTTTCAACGATTGAATAGAAAAGACTTTTGAGTTCAGTCCACATAATTTGATGCTTCAATAAATACCATTAGTTAACCAAATATTATCTGTTTTTTTTTTTATAAAAATTATGGGTTTTAAAAACTTGAATAAACTTAGGTCTTATTGTCACTTGTATGGAAGAGAAATGCAAATAGTGCAACTTTTATAAAGAAAATTGAAGGGACCCAAAAAAAAAAAACGAAAAAAGAGGTCATGGTAAATTGAATAGAAAAGAGCCACCGGTCAGGAAATGCTAGCTGTTGTGATATTTGGTTCATTTCAATCACATCATAGTGGTAGCGGACACGCTCCTCTCCTGCGCGTGGCCATGAAAAACCAGGGGCCACAAAAGAAAATAAAAAAAATAAAAGATAGGGGCATCAAAAGAAAATTTGTTGGTAATAATATTGGAGGGTAGTAGAGAACATGCATATAATAATGAAAACATACCCACCAACCCTAACTCAGCAAAGCCCTCCATCCAATCCTTGTCTTAGCCAATCAATAACCATCTCTCTCTCTCTTCCCCCATTTCTCTCTCTTATTAGCTTGTTAGGGTTTCGGTCTTTCATAATTTTGGGTGTTGTAGAACTAAAATTTGGGCAAAATTACCACAAAACAAGGTCTGAAACTAGGATAAGTACTGGTTCAAACAAATGACCCAGAAAACCTAGAAAAAGAAAGATCATAACTTTCTTTTTTAATTTTTAGGGTCATATTATAAGCTAGAGTTGTAGAACAAAAGAGGAAAAAATTATTCAAACAAAGAAATTAAATTAGGGTTTGTTTGTTTGTTAAGTAATCATGGGAAGAGGAAGAGTGGAGTTGAAGAGGATAGAGAACAAAATTAACAGGCAAGTGACATTTGCAAAGAGGAGAAATGGGTTGTTGAAGAAAGCTTATGAACTTTCTGTGCTTTGTGATGCTGAAGTTGCCCTCATCATCTTCTCCAATAGAGGCAAGCTCTATGAGTTCTGCAGTGGACCCAGGTAAATTTACTCAATTAATTAAACTTCCCTTCTTTTTTTTTTTATGTATTTCTCTTTCCTATTTTGATTATTTACCTTCTATTTTGTTAATTAGATTATAAGTTCTTGAGATCTGGGTTTTTGCTTGGTTCTATGTGTGCTTACTTGCCAAAAAAGGAAATATTTTCACCCTTTCCCCCCTAGAATGAACTAGATCTGAGCTGATTACACTCTTTTTTTCGTTTCTTTTTGTTTTTGTTTTCTGGGTTATGTATGCTTTGGATGGATTCAAGATTCCAATGTTTAATAACTAGGAGTTTGTTCAAGTACTGCATGAGGGTTCTTCCTTTTCATTTCCGGGTAAAGTGAAGATCCTGTCATTAATCCAGCAAATAACTGATGGTGTTACTTACGCGTGTTGTCAGATCTATTTGCACCTGCTCTTGGAGCAGTTTAGTGAAGCAACTCAGAATCATATAGTTTCTTAATTATGTAGGAAAATTATGAAGTTGAGGTTGGAAATTATCAGGACTTTTGAATTTGAAGTTTATAAGGAGCAACACTTAGTTTATCATCATCATCAGCTTTTGATCAGACGCAATTAATCATCTGTTGTTTCAAGCTTATGCTTGAAATGAGCCTTTTTTAAAAGCTTGAAGCTCCTTTGTTTGTTGGGGGGGGGGGGCCAAGCAATTAAAAGAAATCCTTTTCAATAGAACTTGTATGATAAGAGAAAAATATATTACAGCAATCAACATGTATTGTTCTTATTGATTTGAAGAATTTTCATGGAGCAAGAGTTTAAAGGGTGTGTCCAAAAAACCGTTCCTTTCTTGCTTCCAATCTTCTTATGTCTTGTGCAAGGCAGACCCTCATCTGCATTTGTTTTTGCATTGATGCTGAATTGATCAAATCTGAATTTATTTTGAAACAAAGTCATCCAATCTTTTGCTTTCAAAGTTCATTTTTGGAGTGATTCTGATTTGATGAAATGAAACCACTGCTAGCTAGAAAGGGATAAGAAGAACGTTCTTTTGCAAATTGAGAATATACTTGTAAGTTGTATTCAAAATTAATTTGTCTAACACGGACAGCATTTACTAAGGCCTTGTTTCTTCCCAATAAAGTCCCTAGCCATTTTGATTATCACAAATTCAACATCTTTTTCTCTTGTCTTCTTTGTTGTATTTTGCTATTTAACTTCATTGAAATTAAGGACAGATATTACCAAAGACATATGATGAAACAATCAGCCTAATTTTTTAAAGTCCATAGTGAATTAGTAATATTAATGATGTTTTATTTTACTTCTGGGGAACAAAAAGGTATCTTGAGCAACAGGGGAAAAAATAAAAAGGATTCGACAATGATACATCTTTGTAAATGCATCTGGCTTGTGAAGTCGGAAATCATCGATCTTCTAATCATTTTCATGGGCATCTAAATGTTGACGTCTTAAGAAAGGATCCGTCAACTCTTGGGTTTGAATTTTTACAATACACAACCAACACACTTGTGCATGATGCATGACATTTCTTATCCTCCTAAATATTTATGTCACCACCACTAACAAGCTCACAACTTTAGTATCAAGCACTCGCTAGTTCTATAATAACCCAATTTAGGTACCAGACAAAGGAAATACAACTTTCCTCCCACCTTCATTTTTAGACTACTCTCTAGCTAGAATTGTCAAATCTGATCTATGTTTTATTATGCTAGCTATATAATTTGAGAATTTATTGTCTGTTCTTCCTTTATAGGTGTCATTGAAACTAGGAGGATCTATGCATGTGTTTTGGTTATAAACTAGTTCCAACAAATGGTTAAAAGACACCATACTGATCATGAATGCTGATTGACATGGTCACTTTGGGTTCCTTCTAGTCTTTATCTCCAGTGCAATATAATGCCTACTGCAACCCGTGTTTGAAACTTGTTAGCTAGGCCAGAACTTATTGGCCTTTTACAAGCTTTCTTTGGCAGTTAAACCAAAAGTTTGTTCATTATGTTCTTTGAAAAATACTTGCAATATCATTTAATTCTTGTCTTTTTCCCTTGTGTGCCTGCATGTGTGTCGGCTCCTCAGTGTCACTCATCATCCATGCACGTAGAATGACTCCTCTAAACTACTTGGGCGTCTACACTGAAATTTTGAATCTCTTTTAAAGTGTTTTGGTGTGGAAATTTGCTTGTTGACATTTGTTACCTCTGTGTTTTAGTGAATTTCTTATATGGCTGTAAATTTCAGTTTTTTTTTTTTAAAAAAAACAAAGAAGAAAAAAGAAAAGATGACCCTTACTTTTCAATTTTGGGCTAGTTAAGCCTATGCAGTTGTGGATCCATCATAGGTGCAGTGGTGTCAATTGACGCTCCTCCACCAACCAAAAAAAAAAAAACTACCAAAAACTCAAGAAATTTTTACAAACAAAAAATGATGCAATTTGCTATAACGAAATGCCCATTGCTCCTTGGTTTTGCTCTGCACATGTGTTACTCTAGTGTTGTGTGGTCGGGTGTTTGATTCCTTCTCTCCAATGCTTCATTGCTTAAATTTCTTTTTGATTTTGAACTTTTTTTCAAGTAACAAACTCAATTCTAGGTCAAAAATGCTCAATTTATTTAATTATTTAATTTAAATTTGCTTAATTTGGGGGTTTAATTTCAATTATGAGTCGAAATGCTCTGTCTTAATTTTTTAAATTTTCAACATTTTTCAAGTCACAAACTCAATTTTGGGTTAAAATGCTTAATTTGCTTATCTTGTTTAATTTAAATTTGTTTAATTTACAACTTAATTTCAATTCTAATTCAATTGGTCATTCATCGTTTTAATTTTTTAATTTTCAACGTTGTTTCAAATCACAAACTCAATTCTAGGTCAAAATGCTTAATTTGTTTATCTTGTTTGATTCGTGTGTTTGTTTTTCAATTTCAATTCTAAACTTATTTAATTTGTTGATTTAATTTCAATTTTAAGTCTAAATGCTTAATTTGTTTTTCTGACCTCTCTCTTTAAAATTTCTTGCTTTGCCACTGCGCCTATGAAGATCTTACTCGCATGGATGGAATCAAATAGATTGATCTCAGTATCCAACGAAACAAAATGTTTTTGCCTCGAAGAGTCCTGTGATGCATTCTTCATTTCTCCTAAAGCAAGTGACAAAAGGGAGAGAAACTTTTTTCCTAAAGCAATTTTTTATGATATGTGGGCGTAGTAGAACTGTAGAAGTCTGAACAAGAAAAAAAGAAATGTTTTCTTATGAACAGGCAATTTCTGCTGGTTTAGACCTTCATGGAATAGTCAAGGAAAGTTGTCCATGACCATGACTCCCAAGCAAGAAGGTGAAAACTATTTAATATCAGGGATTTTTTTTATTTTTTTATGGGTTTTTGGAAAGGGCATGCAGTATCGATCAGTGAGCTTTTATTGATAGAAGTTTTATTTAAAACGTGAATTATGCAGTTACGCTGTTCTCGATATTGTGTACTGTTATCTGCTAATTCTTTCATAAAATGTGCAAAAAAAGACATGGGTGACCAATTGACTACAGCTTCCATGGGCATGCTGATAAAAAACCAGAAATTCACACAAGGGCCAAAAATAGGAAAAGAAAAAAAATTCCGTTGCCGGGACTTGAACCCGGGTCTCTCGGGTGAGAGCCGAGTATCCTAACCACCTAGACTACAACGGAATGCTGATAACGGTTAGATAGTATTATGATAGTTTGGTCGTGATGTTTTTTTTTGTGGAAATTTTTGTTGTGGGGGGATGCAGCATGCTGAAGACCCTGGAGAGATACGAAAAGTGCAGTTATGGAAGTACTGTAGAAGATGACAGGCCATCCAAGGAGCTTGAGGTACAATACAACACTACCTGTAATTGTCTTTTCCTTTTTTTAAATTTTTTTTTGTGGACAAGTAGTATGTATTTGTCATTAGTTTTGCGTTTAAAAATATATTCCCTGTTAATTTGAGCAGAGTAGCTACAGGGAGTACTTGAAGCTGAAAGGAAGATATGAATCTCTCCAGCGAGCTCAAAGGTACAGTGATCAATAAAGCTGCTTACATGCATCTTAATCTTTCGAAACACTATGTCAACGAGATCTACATTGAGTAGTATTGGGTTGTGGTTTGATTTTGTTTTTCTTGAAATATTTTGGTTTAAGAAAAAAATGTACCAATAAAGATTTGTCTATTTTTATAACGTAGGAACCTACTTGGGGAGGACTTGGGGCCACTAAGTGTGAAGGAGCTTGATCAGCTTGAGAGGCAACTGGAGTCTTCCCTCAAGCTCATCAGGTCTACTAAGGTAATTAGCTCCTTGCATTGCCTCTTCTTTGATTATTTAATTGGAAATTTCTCCTGATTGAAACATATTCCCTTTTGGCTACACGTAATGGGATGCCATGAATGGTGCAAAACCCAACATTACATTACTCGAGTTTTGAACGAGAAGTCTCACATGAGACGAGCTGTGTGTGTGTGTGTGAAAAGTCTGCAGTTTGCACTGACTTGCTACCATATATGCAGACCCAGTACATGCTGGATCAACTTGCTGAGCTTCAAAGCAAGGTTTGTATGAGCATTTTCATCCATTTATTTGGGAATCATTCACATAAAGCATTCATTAGCTAAAGATGTGCACCATATTCCAATTCAGGAACATGCCCTACTTGAAGCCAACAAGGCCTTGAGGGAAGAGGTAACTGTATCACACATCACATTCTTTTCCCTTCCTTGTGGACAATGTATGGCAGATATGAATGATGATCATCATTCATCCATATACATCCTAAGTTCCATACAAATATATCATCGATTAATACGCTTTTATAGCCTCTGTTACGTTCCATACTGAGAAGGAATTGATCTTAATACATCTAAGATTCTGCTTAATGCTACTTAATAATCACTTAGTCTAAAGTACATCGCATCCTCTGATCATCTGATTACGCATTGATGGTTTTGATAACTTTCTTTCTGCATGCATATGCAGCTGGATCGAATTTTGGTTAAAGAGACTCAACTACGACAATCATGGGATGCGAATACTGAGCAGAATGCCGCCTATGAACAGCAGCATGCACAATCTCAGGGGCTTTACCAGCCACTCGAATGCCATCCCAATTTGCAAATTGGGTATGTCGTTATAGGCTCCAAACTGTACATAGTTGATCAACATTCTGGAGAAATCAACATACCTTCATACGACGAATTTACTTGATGTATGAAAAATGATTGGATTGATACTGGTGCAGGTATAACACAGAGACAACAGATCAGATGGCAGTTGCCACAAGTAGCCATGCTCAAGTTCCTGGTTTCTTACCAGGATGGATGCTCTAGTTACTCTGATTAACGTGGGCCCCCTTTAATTTATTTGCCCTATCATAATTGAAGGCTTTTTTCTTTTTTTGGAGGGGGGGGGGGATTGTAAATTAATTTGATTATCATGTGTGTTAGTGTGTGATTCCTAATAATCTTTGGGTGAGACCTGTTTCTTATCTTTGTAATGGCAAGTTTCTTTTATAATATATATAGGGGAGTCCATAAATATATGTATGTCAATGTGAAAGCCCATCTAATAGTTTTTTCAGGTGTTTCTTGCAATCTGAGCTCTGCAATTAACCAACCGAGAATCAATGAGATGTGTGAAAACCCGAAGTGGGATCAAATTTTGGTTAAAATGATCGATTTCAACAATCATGGATGCTAATAATAATGAGCAGAATGGCACTTTCTAATTGATGGTGTTATAGCCTCATAGTGGAACACTTTAGTTGATTACGCAGTTTAGGAAGGTTTGATTCATATTTCGGGGTGGTTTTTGCTACTTTTGACTTAAAGAGATGGTAAGATGATCTCTTTGTAATTATCTATTATGTACGAGTGCCTCTTAGAGTTGGTGGCTAAGGCTTTTAACTTCTTCTCTAAGGTCATAGGATCAAGCACTAGTACCTGCCTTTTTACAAACAAACAACATCTTTTATGTACATTACTGTATCGTTTATCTCAACTTCACTGAAATTACTAATCATTAAAATGAGCAAAATGCTCTAGTTACTCTGATCTTCCCTGTCATAGCTGAAGGCTTTTTTTGGGGGGGGGGGGTGGATGAGCTGTAATTTCATTTAACGACTAGTATGTTAATCATGTAATTCTTGTATATATTTTTTGGATCATGTAATTCCTAATAATTGACATAGCAACATATAGTGAGTTTTGATTTTAAAAAATATACAAATAGTGAGGACTTAAGGATTCTCTGTATAAGACCTCGTTTCTAGCCATGCAATGGGAACATTCTTATTGCATGTTCATAAATTTGTTCGTGCTTATATGAAAGCCCTTCAGATGATTTTATACTGTGCTTTTACAATCTGGCCTCCACTTTAACCGGTTGAAAATGAATGAGATGAGATGCAAAATGTTTGAATTAGTCCTAAACTCCTTAGGATGTTGTCCCCTTTTTTGGGACTAAGATTCTCTATTTCACTGGAGTTGAGTTACTGCTGGCCCAATAAGAAATAGATCTCTCCCAATCAAAGATTTTCTCCATTCACAAGACTTGAATCATAAATCTTACTTAAGAGGCACGAGTGTCAAACTACTTAAACTAACCTGTGCAGCTGTATTGGTGGCTATTCTTTTAAACCAACGCTTCTAAAGTAATTTACGCCAAATGTTGGTTTGATGTATTCGTCCCCCCCCCCCCCAAGCCCCGGCTCTTGACGATGAATGACATCAGCTAAATTCTGAGATTAGTAAATTTGTTGAAACAAATTTCTAAACTCCCTTTTTTTTTGGGGGGGGGGGGGGGGAGGAAATATGGTATAAAATTAGCCGTTACGGTCTTGGGCTAATGGCGGTGGTTAGTCTGAAGAGCACAAGTACGTGGACTAGCCTTTGAATTCCAAAAACAGAGAAAAGAACAAAAAGGAAAAGAAAGCAAATCGCTTGAACTTCTGCCAGATCGTTTGTCATACACTCAGAAAATTAGGCCCATCCCAGAATGTATGGCACATTTGAATTGGGCTCATTGAGCCGGGCCCTCAACACCACACAACACAATGACCCCGAACAAACAGCAATTCCGGACCACTTTTCGATTTTATTATTTTCTTACAAAGTGTGCATCTTTTTTTTTTTGGGCAGAAAGAAAGGAATAATTTCATTAACCATTAATCTGCTATCCAGTATCTACAATGCAAATTTGACATAAATAGTTACAATCCTTACTATTAAAATAAAATCATAACTCTATGGTATCGAACTTAATACATACTGAACGCTTGTCTTTCCACATAGATTGTTGTTTCTCAATAATACATCCTAGAAAAAAGATCAACAGATATGATGTTTTCTTCAATAGATTGTAGATCTGTTGTTATAGTTTAAGATCAATACAGAAGATATGATTTCAACAGGAAACATTATATTTAAATCACCAAATGTCATTGGAGAGCTTTGCTGTAACTTTCAAACGAATCATCCTCAGAATAACCAAGAAAACAACAAGAAGTCAATACAAACACACCTAAAATAAAACAACTCCCATACAATCGTAAATATTAGATGAATAGTAAGATCCATAATCTCACAATTGAGGAGACAAATATATATATATATATATATATATATATATTATATAAACATCAACTAAATACATACAAAGTGGTGAAAAGAAAGAAGAGAAGGTCAGGAACGACCGGAAAATTATCATTCCCGGCCTATGTAGTACCGTTAGGTTTAGAGGACAAATAATACTGCAAAAGAAACTTCTAAAAGGATCCTTTTGTGGATTTAAAACTTATAATCAAAATTATCAAGTGTACAAAGCTTTGTTCAAAAATGATAATGGGTTGTGACACTTTACCAACTGCTAAAGCGAAAAGATCGAAATACAAGAAATATCCGCCGTTGTTGATAATTATGACTCAATCCTCTCCAAACTGCAGATCAAGCAATATTTTAAATAATTGAAAATTTGTTACCTGCTATATATTTTATTTTTTACAGTTTGAATTTTGTTCTAGAATAACAATATGGTAGTGTTATTTCCCTATTACTAAATATCAATTCCCCATTTCTTTCTGTCGAACATACCAATTTGGTAAATAAAGGTCCATTACCACGCTAGAAAGCTCTGGTTTTCATGGTGGGCACGCACCAAAAGAACCTAATGCATGCAAGATTATTATTATTTTTTGATAGAACCTAATGCAAGATTATTGAATTCCTTGCATTTTATATTGCAATTCTTTTAGGTGTGAAATTTTATATTTCAAAATTAGCGTAAGGATCAGACTTTTTCGTTGAAGGTGTGCGAAAAAACACGTTCATAGGTTGGTAGGTCTTGGATTCATTGCTATGGCAATGCAAGGGCAACATAGGCCCTAGCTTTGCATCAAATGTCTCCCCCCCCCCCCCCCCCTCTCCCCCGGGGGGTTCCTTTTCTCTGTTTTGCGTGGAAAATTGATTTATTGGTTATCCCTCTTTATCAATAGGAATTTGATTTGCCAACGGTTGTAAACCTTTTGTACACTCTAGAATCTGCACTCTGTATATGTTTTCCTTGTCACTCAACACAAATTTATCTTCGTTTCTTGCATTCGTTTTAATTTTATGATTTGATCGGGTTCTATTATTGAGTCTTTTTTGAGTCTCGAGTTTATCAATCAACAAGTGTGTTAATTAGAGTATAAAACTAATTCTTAAACTTTCAACCATCAACTTAAACTTTTGATCATTGAGTTGGTGGTTCTAGAATATGGTATCAGAGCCTTTTTGAGCGAAAAGTTTTGAGTTCGAATCCGAACAATTTGACCTCCATACTTATTGCACAAGTGGAGGGGTCTTTGCAGCATCAACAAGTGGAGATGTCTTTGCAGCATCCATGCTTCAAATCCAAATGACATTTGTATGAAGGGGCGTGTTAGAGTATAAAACTAATTTTTAGATCTTCAACCATTAATTTAAATTTTTAGTTGAGTTGGTTCTTCAATAAAGTGTATTTCTTTATATAGTTTTTTTTTTTGGCTCTTAGGGCATGTATTTTACTAGATTGAAGTTGATTTAAGCACAATACTGAAACTCTACTATTGCTAATTTTGTTCATTTGCCAAACTCAAACTCAAATTTTTACTTAGGCTCCGTTTGGACCTTAGAAAAGTTGGTGAAAAGGAAAAAAATTGGGAAAGTAACTGTTTTTCTTGTGTTTGGTTTAGAGAAAATCACAAAGGAAAAAATATGGAGGAAAATTAAGTATAAAAATTGTTAGAACCAAGTGATAAAATTTTATCACTGTTTGGGAAAAATTCCCAAAAGAATTTTCAACCTCCTCCAACCTCATACAAATTAGATAATATCAACATGATTCAAGTAATTCATCAACATTCAAATATCTCATCTAAATTCTTGTATTGTTTTCTCAATCTAAACAAGAGAAAAAAAAAAACTCACCTTTTCCTTTTTCTTCACTTTTTTTTTTCCCTTCAATTTTTCTTATCACAAAATATTCTAAGAATCAAACAGAGCCTTAAGGAAAGTAATTTTAAAGTATCTGTCTTCATTTATTCTCATTCATTATCACTAGTGTTTGAGCCCATCCAAGTTGAACACCCTAACTCTTTATATCTTTTTCTTCTCTTCTTGGATGTGTCACGGACCTCACGGTGTCTCACCAATATAATTCATTCAACAATTGACACAATCTTTTTGTGGTTGATAATCATGTAACGTCGGTCTAATCATGCATTAAGCAAAACCCTAGCTTTGACCAACTGATGCCGCCATGTATAATATACATATATTCCACAACTACTTCACACACAAACCCTAGCTAGCTAGCATAAAAAAAGAGAAATGTTTGATAATATTATAATTATTCTTGAAAATTAATTGCATAATGGGATTAGCGTTTTTGGGTCATTGTGCGGCGTGTTTTAGGATGGTTGTGTGTGCCATTGAGGGGATAAAAACAAAGACCAAGAAAAATTTTTAAAAAAAGTTTTAAAGGATGAGCCCTTTAAACCCCCCATTTGTAATCTTCTCTTTTTTGATCCAAATCTGCTTCCTGTTCCTTTAGTTAACAAATGGTCCCCCGTGATTAATCCTTAAAGCCCTAATTAATTATCCAATTAGTCACTAATATCGTACATTTAAGGGATTTTAAGATCATAAACCTTGTACTATATTGGGTAAAAAATTATACTATAATTAGCCAAGTTGAAACAGGTTTGAAATTTTAAGGGCATGGTCCCCTAGCCTAGAGCATACTGTAGTCTTAAAGATGTTTTTGGGTTTGTATTTCTTTTGTTTAATTTGTGAAACTTTGTATTCTTAATTACTCTAATTAGGGGGACCACGATTATCATTAGCTTTGAATTAGTGAGCTTTATTAGCAAGTAAATTTAATTAAAGTAGTTGTACAATTGGCTTGGCTAGATGCCCTTTTGCAATTTTAATGCAGGTTTGGACCACAGGGAACATATGCCTTTGATATTCCTGTAATTAATTAGGCCATGAAATCCGATTAAAAAATAGAAAATATGCCTTTTCCATTTGGGTTAATTAACTCAATTTCAGGGAAAGATTATTCTCCTTGCGTTAGTATGAAGCACAACATTCTAGTTAATTAGGTGCAACTATTTTTGGTGTGTACCAACAAAAGTTGGTTTAAGCATTTTTAACTTTCATTTCCTTTAAAAAGCTACCCATGAAAAAGTTAAACAATAAGATATTTACTCGTGAACAATCTCAATTAAATGTTCAAGTCAATGGTTTAAGGATCAAAAATAGCTATATATTTGGATTATTTGAAACCCTAATATAGTGTGATTTATACCGAGTTCTTGTTGTGTTGCATAAGACCTATAACTGATGAGGCTCGAGGTAGAGGAGCATATATAAAAGGATGCACTTGACTGTTTTTATCTTCTCAATTAGAAGACATCTGTTCGTTGTTTTGTGAAAATGTAAGGTCTAAGATCAGAATTTTCTTATCGATCAATGTTGTTGACATAGTATATGTCTGTATGTCCTTGATAAGATGTATGAATTAGTCAAGTCAAATTACATTGTCACTACTAAAAGTGTACACTCATGAGTACATTTATGGTAAAAACTAATTTTATTTGCCATAGACTAACATTGCTTTCTAATATTATACTAATCTTCGACATTTTTCTGTAACAGGATAAAAATATTCACCTTATAATAACTAATGAAAAAAGGTAAGGTCGTCTAGAGTTTACAAGAAGATAACCCCATATGACTTGATCATCCCCACCCCTTCTAATTAGGTCTCTTTTAGTAGCTTGATCAATTAGGTTTTTACTATGTAAAAATATATTCATATGCTTGTGAGTGAGAGCTAGGTTCTTGTTTCTCACCGATTGTGCAACTCTTTCCCTCATTAATTAATAATGTGATTTCTTAATCAATGTCGGCACCAATTATATTCATTCATGTGTAGGTAGTTATTTTCTGATCAGGTGAATCATTCCTTTTATTTGCTTTGCTCTTAATTGAGAATGAATCTGACAATAAAATTCAAAGGTCTCCCTAATGGCTAATGATTGATCTTGCTTTCAACTAAAAAAAGAATTATTGAGGGACCCCATTGGTATATATAGCTATAACCTATTATACTAGAATTTTAACCCCACAAAAAAAAAAAAGGATCCGCTAGTGCTATTAATATTGATCAATTTGTTCTTATTAAGATTAAACCTAACTCTAAAATACTACTTTTAAAAACGGAAGCATAATAAAAAATCAACCCAATCCAAACTTAACACAAGAGAAGGAAAGACCCACAATTTATTGTGGAAAACTCCTCCATATTAGGAAAAAACTACAGTACGACAACAACTAGCGCATCATCTACTATAATAAGGAAAGATAGATTATAACCGGATACACTCATAACACCATGCACTCTCGATCATTCTATCACCCTTTGCACTCAAAAATTTATCTCTCCTCACAACACGCTCTTCCCCTGGGGGTTGGGGTGCCTGAAATACATTCCACTAATACTTGGTATTTCTCAGTCACCTATGACTCTGCATTGGGTCAAGAGAATATACATCACCCACATCCAAAACCCCACATTGGGTCAAGATGATCCATCATCACTTTGCGGAGTATCTTACAATCATATATTACAATCATATATAGCTTTAAGCACTTATTCATAGTATTCAGGTCTTCCAAATCTTGTAAACACATCCTCGGCATAAAATTGTCACTTTCCATGAACTTGTCGCACGACAACTTGACTGACTTTTGGGGGGGGGGGAGGTAAGTACAATAACATTTTAAGCAGCCCTTCTTTCAAGGGTTCTGCCTCAATAATCATCAACGATAATACATGTAAGTTCAGGGGAAGAGGATGTAGAAAAGGTAGCTATCGACCTAATCGAACATCCTAATTTGGCAATCCAATCAGCTGCCATATTCTCTTCTCTAAAGACATGTTTGATAAAGATATTGGAGAAACATGATGGCACAGTTGTAATATCTTCCACCAACTTTTGGATGCGACATGGATGCATACAGAACCTTGTACTGCCTAGATCAAGAGGTGGTTGTCAACTTCAATATGGATATGCCTAAAACCTGCATCTAATGCCACTTGAATACCATCCGGCATAGCAGTAGCTTCAGACGCAAGACGCCTCTACCAATCTCGTAATATATATCTTGCTACTGCTCTTAAAGAAGATAACGTGCCATCGAAATTAATTTTGATGAAGCCTCCTGGTGAGGAAAACCACCCAATTGTACGGGTGGTCTTGACATTAGGAGAACAATGTGCCGCCCGAGCTTGTGGATGAAACAGTGATATTTGGTTACACGTTTCCATTCTATCCAGTTACGTTTAGCCTTGATGAGTGATCCCAAGGGTTTAGGGAGCTCATTTTTAAAAACAATAGCATTGCAACTTTTTCAAATGCTCCAAAGAAGAACAACAATTCTAGGCATATAATTTTCTCATTGGAGATGTAATTCGTGCAAATCATCTCGAATTGACTGTTGCTGATTTTGAAAAGGTCATCGACAAAACCAATCATGTTTGGTGGCCAATTCCCATACTTGGGTAACAAAAGGGCAAAGGGCAAAGAGAGGGAAAGGCAAACTGAGCAAACTGGATCAATTTGTAATGCAGTAGGTTTGCCTCCCAGAGGGAAGGGCACTATGGTATAGTTGCCATAAGAAAATTTTAATTTTAGATATTCAAGTTTCCAGATCCAGTTGAATTTTCATGTTGGTTAATCCAGTTTGATATTGTCATGTGTTTTTCAAGTGATTGTTTTAATAGAGAAATCCCCACTTCATGTTAACCCCTAACAGAACGTGTCAGGCACCTCTGTTACCGGAATAGGTATAGGAGTCCATGATGTAAATACTGTGAAGGCAGAGTTTACGATAATTTGATCTCATCCCATGTTTTATTGGGTAGTATAAATTCACTTACTTTCAAAGTAGTGTTTGTCAGAGCGTTGCAATCAATGTGAAGTAAATCAGCCAGATAAGAATCGTGACACCAAGCATGTGTCTAGAATCTTATTGTATGCCGGTCACCCAAATAAACAAGATATTTTTGCTTTTTGTTATTTTTCTTCTTTGCTCTTTTTTTTTTCGTTCCTTTTCCTTTCCCTTTTTTCTTCTTTTCTCACAAATCAACTATAAAACTAATTGAATATAATTTTGGATTGGACAAAAAATCCTACATATCATTTCATTATATTAAAAATTTTCATGAAAATATATAGAGTAGAGATCAAATAATTGTCTCCAAATTGCTCAAGTAATTACCATACAATGACTTTTATTTTATTTATAAGGGATGACTTAAAGCATGACGGAACTTGCAAAAAATATTTGAGGGGCCAAGATTTGATCCCAATCTCTTTAATAAAATATAGAAAGTTTTACTACAATTGCAACATAAACCTTTTTGTATACTATAAGTAGAAGTAGTAATGTAAAAAAAATTTGACCCCTTCGACCCTAACAAAGATCCGCCGATTTAGCATAGCAATATTCTAGCTTCTTTCCAATAGTAGCGGATGAAAATCGAACCGCTTGTGGCTCATTTGGCACACAAAAGTAACCACGGATCAATAAAGCATGAGACAAGTAACCAAGCAATTATTCGATATTTCCCATCTTTGCGTAGTCCGGTTGACTGACTGCGAAGTTGTACGGACATCTGCCCCCTCACTATCAAGTCTTCTAACGGCTTGTATGTATCCCGGAGCCAATTATCACTCGACAACGCGTCCTTCAATCCTCCTTCCTTTTTCGCCCAGGGGAAGTTTTAAATATATGTCGGTAGTTAAAGAATTAGTCATTTTATCATGGTGTGTTCTATATATATATATAATCCTCTAAATAATTGACTGATTTAAAAATTTTATATAAAAATATTATTTTTAAATTTTATAATTATAAATTAAATTATTTTAAAAGAATTATTTAGAAAAAATTAAAATATTTACATAATTTTCTATTAAAACCAATCAGTGGATACCCGATATGCTTGTAGAGTTATAGAGAGTGTTTGACACATAAATTTTTAAAGATTTTTTGGTCAAAAAGAGCTTTTTGGACCAAGATTAGCTAGCTGTTTGACTATGTCGTCAAAAAGCTAATTTAGGTATTTGATGGAAAAACTTTTTAGAAGAACTTTTTGGATCCAAAAATCTAATTTAAAAAGCTAATTTTATAAGCTTTTTGGAAGAGCTTTTGAAAAAGTAGTTTTTTGTCTCATGATTTTATTAGAAACAACCAATTTCACCAAACACTTTTTAACAAACAATTAATATAATCAGCTAACTCAAATGGCTAATAGTTAATACAAATAGCTAATAGCTAACAACTAACAGTTATTTGCCAAACAGGACCATAGTCTATTATCCACCAAATATGTTTTCTTTGCCTTCAAATTAATGACTGACATAAGCATATACGCATTACCTTCATCACAATAGGACTTCTTTGCCCCTCTTTTAATTGTGTTAAACTTTTAGATAAATTGGCCTGGAATCTACAAAAGTACATATAGAAGTATATCAAATTTTAAACCAAAACCAACTGATAATAGGTGGAGCCACTAGAAGTACTATGTTTTCTATAGCAGTTCTATTTCTATTTCCCCCTTTTGTGCAACACAAATGTTCATCAAGGCCTTTTTCAGACCAAAAATAACAATGGATGTATGATAGTTGAGGCTAAATATTTTGTTTGAAAATCTTTTTTTTAGGGGCTAGACAACTCATTAAGGTGATGTTTGGTATTTCAGAATATACGGATCGGATGAGATTGGGATGTGAAGCAAGTTAATAAAATTTGTGTATATACTTGGCACTTAATTGAAAATGAAAATAACTTAAATATCTTGGTATCATGAGAGAATGCTTAAGCTATCACCAAAATTATTACTCAGGAAAAGGCTGATTTAAATAGTTTTCATTTTCTAAAGTGTTTAGACAATATCTGAATTAAAATGATTCACACCAGAAATAATAGTAACTGACTAATTGAACACAAGAAATTAAAGCCAATATAATTGCTTTTTAATCCGATGTACGGATTAGGTCATTCAGGCATATACACTACGCTTGCGTGTAACCATAGCCAATGAAATAACGACAACGTAACACATGAGCTTCAGGGCAAAGCAGTCCAGGTTTTCCAAATACTGGTTATAACTTATAACCTCAAATTGCCTCTTTTTGGCATCCTTTAGCTTAATTTTATCTTACTAGTAGTAGAAGTAGTGATAACAAACATATATACGTACGAAGATTTAATCACTTTTGTTAATCTTTTTTAACTTCAGTATATCACTATAGAGTATACACCCTAATTGCCTCTCTTCCCCCCCCCCCCCTCTCTCTCTCTCTCTTCTTTCATCTCATTAGACCTTGTCCTTGTGCATAAATTCTCTCTTTTCTCAGGGCTTGGAATCCACAGAGAGAGAGAGAGAGAGAGAGAGAGAGAGAGGGAGATGGGAAGAGGGAAGGTGGAGTTGAAGAGGATAGAGAACAAAATAAGCAGGCAAGTGACGTTCTCGAAGAGGAGATCGGGGTTAGTGAAGAAGGCCCATGAGATCTCAGTACTTTGTGATGCTGATGTTGCCCTTATTGTCTTCTCCCCTAAGGGCAAGCTCTTTGAGTACTCTTCTGACTGCAGGTAATTACTATCACTTCTCACTCTCTTAATTGCATAATAATCAACTTAATTTCGTGGTATGTATCTTCAATTCGTTAGGGTTTAATTAAAGTGTTGGGTACATTAACCTATAATCTATGCAAATATGGATCTTAAAGGTCACTGCAAGAATTCTAAATGTTACTTTCAATTAAATCTCCTTTTATTTTTTTATTTTTTTTTGCACATCTCTTTACTTTCAAATCCGCTCTTACTGTCAGATTTGAAAGCTTTCGATCAGTATGGATGCATTTTGGTACAAGGGATCGGAAGATAACTTTCAAAAAATTTGTTCAGAAAAATTTGTCCAGGAAAAAATAAAGTTCTAATGGTAGAAATTTATGATGTCCAACTTGACTCTAGAAAGTGAATGTTATGAACAGATTTATAAAAAAAGTTCCTCCATCTATGATGTGAATCTCACTTGATGTAGATCGAGTTGTAGAACGCAGACAAAAATCGTTTTTCTTCTTGATCGAAAGGAAGTTTAAGTAGTAGACATACAAGTAAAAATTATTTTTCTCCGATAAATATACCCTGTTTTGCCAAATCTATCTTTAAAAATATCGGATTCAACTCAGTCCTTTCATATAACTGATTTTTTTTGAAGAGGGTGCTTAAATGGATGTCTAAAGGCTTGAGGTTGATTTCAAATCTGTGGTACAAAATCAAAAAATTAACAAGCAAAATCATCTGAATACCTTCATAAAAAAAACACAATTAATAATGACACCTACATAAAAAAAAAAATAATAAGCGAAGATGGACGATTAGAAATTAGTTCAATTTTACTTAATTTTTATTATAAAGTATTGAAAACTTTACCAATTAAACTATCGAAGATCCATCTATAAATTAATTAAATCAAAAATCATCCAAGTCTTGCAACTAACCATTAGAATTGAACCTTAGTTGTTTTGTTAATGGTCCATTACTCATATTTCCTTGCAATTTATGAGTGGATGAGAAAAATGATCATGATGGTATTTGTCGGGTTCTTTCCCATATAATCTGGTTTTTGGCAGACATAAGATATCACCGATTGGTCAAATAAAAAGTAATCCCCTTAAAATTTCATTTGCGTTGTCTCACTGCTTTTTTCCCTAAGCAATTTTCGTTTGTTTTTCGACTCAACCACATACTACATCACTTAAGAAAATAAAATACATTAAAAAAAACCACTAAAGAAAGTTTCATTTTCTTCTTAATTAACATTTAAATAAATAAGATGGTTATCAATGGTTAAAATGGACTTTTCACAAGTAGAAATCAGTAAAAGTAAGTTAAATATTTATGTTCTTTTGGTTCGTTTCTTTTGTTTGATGGCAAGATCTTCCACCAAATCCATCGATCCTGTCATGTTTGAAAGCTTTTAGCAAAAGATGTGTTTATACAAGGGAAAATAAATTTTGAAAAACTTGTTAGTAAAAGATATATTCGACCAAAAAAAAAAAAGCTTTGAGAGTGGAAATGTATAATGTTTAGTTTGACTCTACAAAGTGATTTTTTTTTAAAATGATTGAAAAAATGCTACCATTTATGTGGTGTGAATCTCACTTGATGTAAATGGAGTTGTATAGAAGGACAAAATTTATTTTTCGTCTTTACAAAATTAATTTAACATGTAGATATAAGGGTGAATATTAGTTTTCTCAAATCAATAGCCCCTGTTTTGCCAAATCTATTTTTGAAAAATAATTAATAATAAGCAAAAAGGATCAGGAATTGGTTGAATTGACACTTAAATGTTTATTAGAAAGTACTAAAAATTTTACCTATTAAATCATCTAAGAATCAAGATTCAATTACTGTAAATATTAGTTAATTAACAATTACATAAATTTTATAACCATTAGGATTCAAACTTTAGGTGTTATATTAATGGTCAACCCAATTTTTTCTTTAAAATTTGCTTATATTTCCTTGATATTTACACGTGGATAAGAAAAATGATCATGAGCGAACTTGTCGGGTTCTATCCCATATATCTGGTTTTTTGCAGACACAAGATATCCCCTATTGGTCAAACAAAAGTAATCTCCTTAAAATCTCATTTGCTCTCTCTCTCCCCAAACAATTTTCTTTTGTTTGTGGACTCAACGACATACTACATCACACAAGTTCTTTTTTTTTTTTTTTTAAAACACCCACTAAAGAAAGTTTCATTTTTACTTAAAAAAAATAAGTAAATAAATAACATGGTTGACCAATGACTAAATTGATTTTTTGAAATAAGTAGGTGTCAATTAACTTAAAACAAGAGTTAAATATTCTTAATTTTTCTCTTTGCAGTTTGCACCCGCCTCAAAAAAGGGGAAAACAAAAGAGTGGGAGATCATGATGACCACTAGTATTATTACTAACATTTAGAGATGGTAATGAAATTCGTACTCATCTAAAATTTGTAAAATTCACCCCATTTAACATCCAAGTGGGTAGTGAAAATAAGTTTCAGATGGGTACGTGGCGGGTATTGAAAAACGGGTACGGGTATGGGTATAACCCTCACCCGCCCCATACTTGCACCCTCCCCGTACCCGTTTTGATAATAAGATAAAAAATTATTTCAGCTTGACATTTTTCCGATTTAAGTACAATCCAAACCATTCTAACAAAAAATTAGTCAATAATATATTTAATTTCACATTTATAAACAATATATTCTTAAAATATCACAACTTTGCAATCTTCAAATGGCAAAAATATATAGCGTACTCGGATATAGGTTGCATGTGGATATTAATTTTCATTCTTTATTTGAACCCGAATAAAACCCGCAAACTCATAAACACATTAAATACTAACATACAGTAGTCACTACTATTTATGTAACTTTGATTTTTATTTTTATTCAAGTAAATATGTGAAGATTAGTACAATATCAAGAAACAGTTTAACCCATAACTTGATATATTTAATGTGTTTAAGTTTTTAAATTCAGCCCCAAACCCTTATATACTTGATAATTAATTCGGTTTATTAGGGTAACGAATCCCATTATGGAAGGGGAATTACCCTAATCAATCATCTTGAGCTGTGTGTAGGTTGTTAATTGAAGGGCTTTTCCCCATTAAGCTTTAATTGCCACGCTTTGAAACCTAGTACTGTGTTATTTTTTCCCCAATTACTGTTGAGGTTAGATTTTGGTGGAACTTAGGGTTAGGGCAATTGGCTCGCATGACCATACACGTTAGACTAAATTTATTAAACAGTAGGCCGATTTCCACAGTGTTAGGGGGGAGAATATGTGAGTATGTATGCATTGGAAGTTGAGTTCCGTAGATCTGTATATTGCTTGGATGAAGAGCCATTTGCATTTTTCAATGTTTATTTATAAATTCAGGATACGTTTATCAATTAAACTGCACTACGGTTAAAGGTAATACGGATACGAAGTATGAATATAATCAATATATTCACAAATTAAGGCTACCGATTTTCCTTCAAGGATCACAAAAGCTGTGCGTGTTCAGATTGACTGTTTAATCCTATTGTACTCTATCCTATTTTAACTTTTCATGAGGGGACTAGAAGTTCTTGGATTATCCCATAAAGAGGGAGATTGAGATTCACAATTTAATTCTATTATACTCCTATTTTTACATTTCAGAGGGGACTAGAAGTTCTTGGATTACCCCATAAAGAGAGAGATTGAGATTGACAATTTAATTCTATTATACTCTATCCTATTTTTACTTTTCAGAGGGACTAGAAGTTCTTGGATTATCCCATAAAGAGTGAGAGAATTGCGTAATAAATAGGACACTAGCTTTTAAATCCGCACTACACAGGGTTTATTTTAAAATTTTAGTCAAAATATTTTTAGAAATATTATAATTAATCTTAAAATTTACATTTTTAGAAATAGTAATATTAACATATTTATAATTTATTTATTTTTTTTCTTGATTGAAGTAGTTGAAAAGACATTATTCATTCTGGCAACTTTAAATCACATATTATTTAAATTTTTATTTTTAAATAAAATCTTAACAAATGCTTAACAGGATATGTGTTATGACTGCAACATTCGAACTCACA
>JACYFF010030602.1:39585-54155 GCA_017589665.1 Selenicereus undatus
GTGTGTGTGTGTGTGTGTGTGTGTGTGTGTGTGTGTGTGTGTGTGTGTGTGTGATATCAGCTTGAGAAAGTGTTTGAATAGGTTTGATTTTTTTTTTGGTCTTTAATCATATCTTAATTATTAGAGTTCAATGACTATCAGTCATAAGGGATAGAGGTTCTCTCGTTACAAATTTTCTTCACTTGTAAGAGTGGAACCCAAAATCTCTTAAAGTGTTGCAATATAAAATCTATTTTTGAGTCTTTAACCATTAATTTAAACTTTTAATTGAGTTGGTTATTGAAAATAGTATCAAAGTTTTTTGAACAAGAGATTTCATGCTCCAATCTTAGCAACCTCTATGTTACGTTAGCTTAATGCATAAGGTAGGGGAGTCCATACAACTCAATTAAAAGCCTTTCTCACTCCTTTGCCCGTATTGCTCTCCCCCGCTACTGTTGCCTATCATTTTTGTCAGGATTGAATTATACTCATGGCATGAATTAGTGCAGCTCAATCCTGTAAACTAAATATTTTCTCACAATAAGACTTAAGGTTATCTATTTTGCCTGTTTAATTGCAGCACAGTTAGCAAAAGAATACAGGATTCCATCATAAACTATACTAGGGAGAGAGGGAAAAAAAAAAGGTCTTGTTTAAGCAACATGATTTAGATGGAAGTTTCTAGGATGATTTTTAATCAGTATATATGTGGACTAGCTAATCAATTAGGGCGACTTTTAGTAGAAGCATCCCTTAAAATAAATTATTAATCACCCTTAATTTAAAAGATACCACGAATAGATTATTAATCATCCAAAAAGTTTTGAAAAGTCGTACATAAAAGATTTCGTTTTGCAATATCTCTTATTTGAAGTTATCTCACTTATATAGGAATTTGTATTTCAAAATCAGGGCATGAACTATGTGTCGGTTCCTTTTTGAAATTAATTAAGAATTAAAATTTAGTCACTGAGTTGGAAAGAAAGCTAATGAATACAAACCCTTTACTAGTAATTTTTAGAACTAATTCCTAGCTAGGCTAGGTATCGTGACATCGTCGTATATATATACTACCTATAAGGCTTTGGTAAATCATTTTTAGGTCACAAATACTTTTCAATTATTATTTGCTCCCCTTAACCTTTATATAAAAGTATTTGTATTCCTTAAATTGTTGGCTTGATAGTTGATAGTCAATAATTCATCCATGGTGATTATACTGTTTCAACAATTTGAGAAATTAAAGATAAGTTGACACAAAGATCAACTTATCTAAATAACAATTTGAAAATATGAGGGCCATAAAAATAATTGCCAAAATTTGGAGAGGGAGTGTATGATAATAAATAATTATTCTTTGTACCCTGTATTATACTCATGGGTGTAAACATTCACATACATTACATGACATGACATATCTTATCGACATGCATGTACTTGTCATATATGCAAGTTTTATTTGTGGTTGCTTATATTGTCTTATTCATACTACTATGCATATGATATAGGAACATAATTGCGCATTCCTAAAATGAAACTCTCAATGACAAGCACAGCTTACTAGTTTAAAAGAGTGATGATATATGTCTTGCCGTGAGGCACTCTCAAATGTTTTGTATCATCCTAAACTAATGTATTTCATAATTTAAAATTACCAACATTTCAACGATTATGGTTAATCATAAATTGTTAGCCTCAAATATACATTGGCTACGCCGATGAAGTATTAAATGATACCCTAATCGTATCAACCCTGTGTACGAGGGTATATAATGCGTTTATTTTGGAAATGTGGTAAATTATGAATAAAAAGATGATTTTACAGAATTTATAAGTTGCAGTATTCTTTCACTAGCCAATCATACCATTTCTTTAGGCCAAAATAAGGCACTTAAGAAATATCTTATAGTCAGACGTTTATCATTTTGCAATTTAAAGACACCATCTTCATCAAGTAGGAGGAAATGGGTGAACATATACAACAGCATGAGCCACCAACTTGTTTTCTTTGCAAAACTCCTCTTTGGCCCTTACCCAGGAGAAGGGCCATAGAAGAATAGGAAATACAAGAATAATAGACATAGTACATATATATCTAGATTATAGAAGGTTGAGAATTGAGAGTGTTGTGACAAAAAAATCAAATGGATTGCACGAAAAAAGGCTGAGACAATTCTCAGTGCAACCGCAAGACATGAGACTTCCTTTTTGGTTTCCATTATATACTGATAATGTCCTTTTGTGCTTGTCTGACAATAAAAGTACAAGCACAAAGATCTGCATCAAGGGCCACCCTACCATAATTAGCCATTCAAATTTTAATTAATGCATGTTAATGGATATGGTCGCTCCATTCACTTTTATTTAAACCTTTTCATTGATCACATATTCTAATTATGATAATCTTTCTTGTTTTGTCTATCATTAATTTCTTCATTTTGTTCACTACATGCATGCAATATATGAAGTTTGTACCATATTAACTTACACTTCTGTGTAAATTTTAGTTAATAATATCCAAAACTTGTTATCAAGTTTTCTGAATAAGTTCCATTTTATTTTGGCTGGAGGGTAGCATGGAAGAAATTCTTGAAAGGTACGAGAGGTACTGTTATGCTGAAAACCAACTTGCTCCGGCTGATTCTGAGTCAAAACAACAGGTAGACCCTATAAAACTTGGAGAATCACAAATAACCACAACTTGATAGTTTGGACCACACTTTCACTAGTTGTATTTCTGAAAATTGAGTGCTCTAATGGCTAAAATATAATGAACCCTTGGAGCCCAAGCTTGGGTAGCTTGGTCTGGCTTGCCCTTGTGTCTGTTGAGCCTAACGTCGTGGTCACACCTTATTGGGCAAATTCATACATGCTTTTTCCCAAAAAGGGGGGGGGGGGGGGCGGGGGGGAAGAGTCTTATATTTTATGGCTTTTGTATTCATGAAATTTATGTTTAAAGCTTGGCTTGCATGCTATTATATATTTATATATATTGCCTAATTAAGGGTAGACTCATACTTAGTAGTTAGTATAGTATATTCGAAATCCTCGTTCTTGTATGGTCTGAAATATAAAGCTAATGATACATGGTTACAATATCCACACAAATCATTGGATAAATAAGTCAAGGTTTTCAATTTGATGCCAAAGTATGGACTCATGAACCGTTATAAACTAGTTATATATAATCGATATGATATATAGCATTTTCACTTTTGATCTCTATGCATAAATGTTTCGGGTGCTCTATATAGGGAAGCTCCGCTAAGGAATACCCAAGGCTCCTCTCCAAACTTGAAGTCTTGCAAAGGAACATGAGGTAATTGCCCAGCTATGACTTCACATAGTACATAGCAACTTTTTCATCAAAGCTAAGGTGGTTGTACTTCTTTTTAGTTACTTGAGTGCAAATCAATCACCTTTGTCCCCCCTCCCCCCTCTCTTGTGTGTGATATGGATTGATTATATTGTGTGTGTTTATAATGACTAATGAGCGGCACCCAACTTTTAATTTATCTATAAAAGATGCCCTAGAGTGTTAAACCCTACATGAGATTAGGGTTTAGGGAGCATGTCTGTATTTGCTCATATGGGTTACCAATATGTCTTTAGGGTTTGGCTCTATCCTTCGACAGTAGAAACCAACATATGATAAAAATTCACCTCTGATTTTCTCAAGTGGATTTGATTCAGGCATTATGTAGGAGAAGGTATTGATTCATTGACATTGAAGGAGCTCCAGCATTTAGAGCAACAGCTTGAAACCGCTCTTAGGCGAATTAGAAGCCGGAAGGTAGCGCATTTGTGTATCTATGTATCGGGTGAAATTAGTACTAGTCAATGTATACTTTAAAATTCGCATTACCTGTTTTTAACAGGCTTTATCAACTATAAAAAAAAACGGGTACTTTAAACGTAATTACTAACTGATTATCCTCACATATCTTTAATTAACTTTATTTGCAGAATCATCTCATGCATGAATCCATATCTAATCTCCAGAAAAAGGTAACTCCAAAATCTACAGCAATGTTCCTTTGCATCCCTATTTTTCTTCTTCTGGTCTTTTGGAGATCTGAGTGCAACTTCAATGACTAACAATTTAGTGTTTTAAATTCTCAGGGAAAAGCAATGCAGGAGGAGAACAACTTGCTGACGAAACTGGTAAATTAACTTCTTGTTTAAAATATGAAAGTTATTCTTGGACCTTCAACCATTAGTTTAAGCTTCTTGTTGACATTGTTGTCAAACACTTGTAATTCTGCATATTACAATTTGCCGCTAGTTAATATGTCAATTTTTTTATTTCCATTTTTTTAATTATGAACATTGCACCAGATTTTAAAAAATCATGCATGTATATTATAAAAAAAATTAATGCATATGGAAACATGATATAGGTGAAAGAGAATGACTACAGAGAAGCAACACAACAGCAAAACCCTAGCAAGGACTGCATGCTCTCATCATCTAACCCAGCCCGTCCATGTCCTTCTCTATCCATCGGGTAAGCAGCTCTTACCCCCCACCTCCACACACCCCCCCCCCCAAAAAAAACCAAAAAAAAAAAGAAAATGATTATTAGAATAATAATCTCGTTAAGCCATTTAAATCAAGTGTGAAGATTGGTGGTTGAATGCCTTGCTCAGCTGGAACCAGCAGTGCTTATATTTATAACGGTAAAAATATATGAATTTACTCATTAGTTACCCTATTTCTCTATCAACAAGGTCAGTTCATTGGATAACTATTTTCATATATATCTTTGAGTTTATTGATCTGGGATATTGGTTTTTTCTTAAACTAATAGGGTTGGTTTGATTGCATTTTAGGTTAGTTTGGGTTAAGGTTGCAAATCAATTTATTTATCGTTGGCAAATCTAGAGATGGAATTGGTGATCGTACTCCTACTATATATGAAAATAGACCTAAAGATGCATTACCTATTTTTACAGGTTTTACCAATTATTGAAAAAATCATAATATATATACTGTAGGTTTGTAAAGAATGACTATGGTGGGTGTTATCTCCCATTAATGAAAGAGATGACCTTTTCTTTATAATTGGTGACTTGTAAAAACAAGTACTGTGATAATTTTATACCGATAATTTGTAATATTCTTTGTAAATGACACTCCACCTATGAAAATAGACACATATAGGGATGGCATTAAGTGTTAATTTATACTATGCACGCCACCCATTTCTAGTTGTTTTTTGGATTGAAATCCCGTTGGTTTATGTACATTACTCATTTGTTTCGGACGTAATAACTTAACAAGGTTATAATACTAACAAGCATCTGCATTTTTGTGGTCCATGCAAGTAAACAACCAGAGGAGCTTATGATGAGGAGAAAGAATCGCCAGTGCGGCAAGTGAATCACATGGCTGAAGGTCGAGCAGACACAAAGCGTAGCAGGCCCCCATGGATGGTTCCTCATGTTGATTAATTAAGAAAATTACCTAGCGGACCAATGCTTCTTATCCGAGCAATCAAATTGTATGTATTGACTTTTAATTTGTTTGATCAATGGCGGTCACATTAATTAGTGTATTTTCGGTACAATATCCGTACTCTTCAACACATGTGATTAAACTATACAGCACATGTGACTAATCTACAACCCCTGGTTGGAATCTCAACAATCGAATGTACAATTATTTTAGAATGCAACAACATATCTATCATACGTAACTAACTTTAGGGTAGTTTATGTGCATCTTTAATGAAGATAGTAAATTTTCTCCATCTGATCTCAAAGTAAATGTGCTATGATAGATGAGGGATTAAAAAACATGATCCAATGGATTCAATTGAAAATAAGATGATAGTTTTTTTTTTCCGTATGTAGGTTTAGCCCACCATGCATGCGTCTGTCTTAGGGTTACGTAGTGGGTCGAAACAGGTCACAAGACAAAGGATATCAAAACTCAAGCAAGAGGTCCAAGAACCAAACCCAACGGCACAGTTCTGTTGTATCGTCACATTTGGGTGAAGTATTATCTTTCTCAGTGGCGAAATTGTAGGATTGATGGGTCAAACTAGCCATGGGCAATTTGACACCTGCTTTCACCCCCTGGGTTTGTTGTAGTCCACTAGGTTACATCAAGATAAGGATGTCACATTTAACAAGTATGCCGAATAATAAGTACGATTGTTTTGGCCCCTCAAATCGAATTAAACATTTAATGCCGAAATCATCCATGTAACCTTTGAATAATGCTCAATATATCCGAAAAAAGTCAATTCTAGGTAATACTCATGTAATGCATGTGGGTTGCACGTGCATTGCACAAATTACGTTATATAATAGTAATAATTTTGATAAGTGTTTAATAATTTCAAAGTTCAGAGAAAAAAGTGAAGGAGACCTATTTTCATATAATTCCTTATAGAAACATTAAGAAGGACGATAAAAAAATCAGATGATAAATAAAAATTTAGAAACTAATACGAAGAAGTTGATACAAAATTAACAGAAATAAATTACATTTAGTGAGACTTTAAAGAGATATTATCCGTAAAGCAAAAAGTCAACAAAAAAAAACTTAATATGGGTAATTTGTTGTGTGCAACCAAGTGGACATCTCATTTGTCCACCCGGACCCACAATTATGGTTATATTTTTCCTTTGTTTTTGTTTGCTTTTTTTTTTTGGTTCATTTTGTCTACCTTTTTTAACACATTATTTACTCGAAAGTTTGATATAATATGTTCGTCTTTTTTATCCTCTATTTTTTTACACTTTAAAAGAATTTATATTTGTTAAAAAAATCTTTCCTTCTTTTTGTCTTATTTTCTATTTTGTAGTTCATTGTCCATTAATTTAAAACCTATTTTATATTGTTTCTTCTTTCTCTTTTTCTTTTGTATAAGCAAATGTTTCTCCCAATGAGCAAATACTTATTATTCACTTCACTTATTTGTGAATGGAAACCTTACATGCTTTCAGCCCTCCCTAAAATATGCGCACACATTTTTTTGAATTCTTCCATTGAAATATTAAGGCATATACTTATATTTATATTATGGATCTACGTTCACTATTGTTGTGTAAAAATCCTAATTTTTAAGATAAATATTAATTAAAAATTTGTATATTTATTATTCGTATTTTTAATCAATAGAAGCATACAAATTTATTATAAAAATAAACAAAAATAAGGAAAAAAATTCACTACAAATTTTTATATGTATAGATACAGCATTAGTAAGCAATACTGCATATGCTAGTGAGTTATGTAATATATTTAATGAGCAATATAATATTAGTAAGAAATATTCGTATTATCTTTTATTATGACATAAGCGCATTCGTATTATACATATTTAGTCAGTGTAATACAAATATAATCCAACTCATTGAAAATATGTCATAGCTCACTAAATATATGTCATAACTCACTAAAAGACGAATATATCATATCTTAGAATATGAACAAAAAAGTATACGTGCTAACTAAAATTGTGTGCTATAGTGTTTGTTCACTCATTTTTTTATTATGAATTATTAGTATTTCACGGTAAATTATATTGGTCACAATACATTTTATAGCTCATTAAATATCTATTATAGCTCACTAAACAAATAGCATAGCTCACTAAAATGAATACTACAGATAGTCAGCAAATAATATTGTCAAGTTCTTGGATTATGTTATAACTCAATTATTTTTTTACTATGACATAAAGGTGTTTGTATTATATTTTGTGAGTATAATACAAATGTAGTAAACTCATTAAAATAGCCCAACTCACTAAATATATGTCATAACTCACTAAAAAAAATATAGACAACTAGAATATATATAGCTTAGTGAGTTTCTAATGCACAACAACAGTTTTTTCAGTACAATAGCACATTCTAATAAGCTATATAGTAGTTTTACTAATTGAAATCTGGGGTACATAAGATACATTGGTTTTGATTTATCCGCTCACTAAAAGTATGTATGAGCTGACTAAAACTGTATCTCAGCTCACTAAAATATTGTAGTGAGTTATACATTATTTTTAATGAGCTAAAGTTTGATTGTACAATTACTTTTGTACAACCGGTTATATGACATAACAACTCACTAAATAAATATCATAACTCACTAAAAAAATATAAACAACTAGAATATAGTTTAGTGAATTTCAGATGCATAATAATTTTTTTAGTACAATAGCACATTTTAATAAGTTATATAGTATTTTTACTGAGTGAAACTTAGGTACATAAGATACATTAGTTTCGGTCTGTGTGCTCACTAAAAATATGTATTAGCTCACTAAAACGGTGTCTTCGCTCATTAAAATATTTTAGTGAACTATACATTATTTTTAGTGGGCGAAATTGGGTGCACAGTACCATATTTTAGTGAGCTGTATGGTATTTTTAGTGAGCCGAAATCCAATTGTACTAACAACTGCTTAAGATGACATAACAAATGCTTAATATGTCATAAGAAATGTACCGTTATGACACTTATCCAAACATAATAAAGCAATAATATTGTTAAACAAGTGTTTAAAAACCCTCAAAATAAGAAAGAAGAAAAATATTTTTTTTTTCTAAAAAGAAGAACAATGAGTTACATAATTAAATAAAATAAAGCCTTAATATAATCCCTCCCTTTTAGTCATCTAAACAGAAATCAAACCTCTTCCTAGAAAATAATGAACCCAAAAAAAAAGGCAAAATTGGAAAAGAAAATCCTAGAATTTTTAAATGAAACCTTTTGCTCAAAAATAGTGAACCAAAAAAAAAACAAAAATTGAAAAAAGAAGCCAAGATTTAAATGAAAGCTTTAACCTTGTCCTGAAAAATAATGAACCCCCAAAAAAACCAAAAAATGGAAAAGAAAAGCCTAGAATTTTTGGTCAACGGGATTATTGAGTGTGCTAATATTGAGAATTGAACGGTTAACATGAGCAATGTGCATGCATACAATCCAGCCATAGCTGCTGTAACAATCCACCATAGTTACAATAATCTGTCTAATGGCAGTAATATATCAATTGCAGTGTAATACCTTAATTGGCCTGCCTTGTAGGCCTAAGCATATTAACTGATAATCAATAGGCATTAGCATTAAAATTCATCAACATATATATAAAATTAATCAACTTAAGTATCTGCATGGACTAATTAATCTTGACTCGCTATGTATTCATCCAAGTTGCTCTAGCCCTTGTCCTTATAATTAAGCTAATTAAGATATCTCAAAGCTGGCCAAGCTCAATTTCAAGCTCGTCAGAAGCAGAGACAGAGTCGAAGGGAGAGGGAGAAGCTACAGCAACGTAACCATTTGGGGGACTTCTTCCGGGGATGGTGCTTTGGCATGGTCAAAAGCATCAGCTTGCTTCTTTGCACGGACTATTTTGGAAATATAACTCTTCTGACAGATCGATAGGGATGGGTGTGAATATGATACTCTTAACATTTATGCTGTTACTCAACAGTTAGAAAATAAATCATTTGCCATAGTGTTTAGAATGGGACTCCTCATACTTCATGTTATGAACATATAATATTAATAAAAATATCATTATATATTAATTAGTATTGATTTCTCATAGGTGAAAATATTTTCTGAAATAAATTTAGTAACAAGTAACAATGGGACATTGGGACCCATCATAATAATAATATAACAAAACTATACTAGTTTACTTTTCTTCTTCTTTTTTTTTTTTTTGTGAACAAGTAATGCAGAGAGATTTTGGCTCTGGAAGTTTCGCCTGCGAGCAAGATAATATGCTCATGAACTTCCTGAACTAACACCCTAGGACACATAATCACCTTACCAGAACAAACAACTCTCAAAAAACGAACAAAGATGTAGAAAAGCAAGCACATCAACATAGTCCTTCAAATTAAGCTTCAAGCATCCATGCAAATCCCATAAACTTTAGAAGATCCACTGCCCTTTATATCTTGCCCCTCGTTGCATGCTGGAAGGTTCATTTCTCTTATCAGCGCCTATCTCGAAGGCCATCTCTAGTTCTTTCACAATGTTGATCTCCTCGATCCCAGCATTTTCCTTCATGATCAAACACACACTTCTGCTATTAGTTATTTCTGATGACTCCTCTAGAATCGAGGGATTGGGCTGCTAAGCTCAAACAGTTATCCAACTCATGGACGGGGGATGAAAATATTGAAGCTGTTGTCCTTGAGATAGTGATTCGTAGAAGCATTAGTGGATATGGAGATGACGATGTTTGTGAGCTTATGAAAGAACCTCCTAATCATAGGTCATGTTTTTGGAGAACTAAGTCACAGTGATGTTGGGCTGCCTCATAAACACCAAGTTCAAGCCAACACGCAGCAAGATTAAGGTTTAAAGAGATACCAAGCGCCTCCATTAAGTTAGCATCTTCTTCAGTCAAGGGAACAACAAGACACATATACTAAAGGGATTTATCATACTTTGTGATGGCCTTCTTAAATGCTTGATTTCGAAAGTAGCGGTTTCCTTCATCTTTCAAAGACTTAGACATTGTGAGTGCTCAGGCTAAGTCTCACATCCTCGTCAAACTCTTCCCGAATTTCGGATTCTGAAAGTTCAACCAATAAGGGTGTGGAGAGGAACCCATTCTAGCAACACAGACAAGCCAGCCACCAAAGAACCACCTAATAATGAATAACTCAGTACACAAAGAACACCAAAAGAAGGCAATAGCGAAAAGGTCACACATGGGAATTAACCTCAATTGATATCGCTCCGTAGAATCCTTATACAAAACCAGAAGCACCACAATCACCAATTAAGCCCCAACACAGAAGACACAGAATTGAAAGAGACCACAAGAGCACTGAATCAAGAACTGACAGACGCAAAACAGATGGAAGAAAGGTGAAATTGAACTCAAAAATACGAAAAGACACTCAACTAGCCAGTTTGGATGGAACCAAGCTATGCAGCCTAAACATTCCTTTGTCCATGGTTGATCACATACCAAAGATTGGAGGTAGCTGACAAAGTTGCTAAATGCAATTCTGATGTCCCTCCTATATGCCCAATCTGTCAGTCGCATAGAGAAGCCAAGGAGCAACAAATGCCAGTTTGCTTTCGAGACAAAGGCTAATGTGTTCTAATGGTTGAATGTCTCTTAAACACCCCATAATCTGAGCCAGTTGCTCAGATGGTGTATCAACTTTTAAGGCTTCAATGGCTGGCTGCACTTTGCTACTCAATTATTGGTCCCAAAGAAATGAGTTGGCCTTCACGCAGATTCAAATCTCAACCTAATGCTGCAGCCTGCAAGAGCTAGTGCGTTGGTGAAGGAAAGCATTGTCTATAGATTCGGATTCTTTGATTCATTGGGATGTAGAGTCCAGGGGTGCCTAGGGTTTTTTGTATGTTAATTTCCTGTGCATTGCAGAATGATGTAAATCCGAACTCCTGCGCTGTTCTTTTTCCAGGGCTTTGATAGCTTGGTAGTGCAATATTAATATTTTAAACCCCCCCCCCCCAAAACAAGGCCATAAATCTGTACTTTATGTAATGTTTGGTTGGATGCAATGTAATGACAATTTAATGCAATCAACTTTTCAATACAATTATGAATACTTAGTTAGTAGTAATCACAATTACAAGATAGTTTTTATATTGCAATACTCTCATACAACCAAACAAGGCAATACAAATACAATTGCAAACTTGATTGAATTACAAAGTTGATTACATCTGTTCAAATACCAACTCAACCAAAAGCTTAAGCTGATGGTTGAAGGCCCAGGAATAGATTTATCCTCTAACAACATCTAACCAAACATTACATTAATGTGCACTTAATGCATCTTGTGATTTTTTTTTTTAACCAGTAGGGTAATACATGCTTATTAGAGTACCAAAAAGACGATACAAAATTAGCAACTTGCTAGGTTACAATTGGACCTACGCCCACATATACTAACCTAGGTATCATGCTAACCCTATAGCAATAATTAATAATACAATCTCCGTTGATGTTGCATTATGAAAGGATTCATTTCTTGGTGATTAGCTGATCGTCATTCAATCTTGTTACTTGTATCCTCCTCTTATTTCTGGGATTTTATAGTTCTGTTCTCTTCAACTCCCCCCCCCCCTCAGAATTTGTTCAATTTGTTCAATTTGATTCGGCTAAAATAAGTCCATAACACAATAGAAAGAAATTCAGTTCATTTTACTTCAGTCTACTTCGACAAAAATAATTCAGTTCAAAATTTACTCCAGTTCAGCAAAAAGCATGTTTCAAAAAAAAAAGTTCAGCAAAAAGTAAGATGACAAAAACATAGACTATGACTCTGAGCGCTTTTACATTGAAGTTGCATAGCATGCGGGAGCGATGCTTTGATGGTGACATTTTCGGTTTTTTTAAACCAAAAAAAAAAAAAAAGGTTTGCTGCTTCACAGGTAAAGGCAATTTCTACCAACCAATCATCTAAAGTAAATGTCGTACAGAAGAATACAGTTCATTCTTTGAGATTTGGGGTTTTTTTTGGGGGGGGGGGGGGGAGATCAAGATGATGCCTATATGAATTGTGAGCTCACAGTCTAAATGGGATTTACAGAAATACAGTTTAACTGACTAACAACAAATAACAATACAAACTACACTTGAGCTCAAAGCCTGTTGGACCAACAACTTACAACATAAGGAAACCTCTTTTTGGCACCAGCAGAGCATTTCCCGGGTCCCTAATCGGCCGAGTCCATGCGTGTTATCCAAGTTCAAGGGTCCCATTCACCGCCATTGTCATGGAGCTCCCTGCACGTATTCCGCAAAGCCGTCAATAGACATGCCACATTTTCAGGACCTGAAGCTTCGAACCATCAAATCTGCCCTCATGGTCTCCCAACCTAACCCAACGCCGCATTTCTGAAGCCCACATAGAAGAATTTGAAGATAAAGAATTTACCTAAGTCTCTCACAAATGCGTACTAAAGCATCAGAACTGGTTCTAAATGCGACATCCTCAACACGAGCAGCATTTTTCAGAGTAACGCTTTCAGCAAGCCTGAATTCACATAACTCCTTCAAGGAACATGCATTGGTCAACACGGCGGAATGACCACCTCCAGCAGCAAGCTTCCTCACTTCCCCTACACACCTGAAAATGACCGTTCCTTATATCAAACTAAAGTTTTAATTTGAATGTTATATACAAGCAGGGGTCACTCTGGGGAAGATCTAACCAATCAACTGGTGATGGGTACCAAGCGTATGTCGACTTCTCATTTGCTGCTTGACCATAACTGTTGTAACCCCATCCATGGATTCTCCCGTCTGAGGTAGAGATTAGAGTGTGAGAATGACCACAAGCAACGAGCCGTACACCACTTGGGATGACTAAAGCTGGGATATTGCGAAGCATCACTTGGGAATCCTTGAAGACGAAAGAAGCCGAGCTAGTTTGTGGGCCTAGGCCTAGCTGACCAACTTGCCCACCGCCCCAGGCATAGAGAGCTCCCTTTTCAGTTACTGCACATGTATGCACCCCGCCACATGCAATGGTGGTAACATGAATTCCATCGAGAGAGACCACCCGTCTAGGTATCAGCTCCTTGTCCTCGGATTGAAGAGAACAATGTCCTAGTTGACCCAAGTTCCCAAGACCCCAAGTATAGCTGCCACAGAGAACATGTACTTCTTTCAGGGCTATATCCATGTATGTGATCTACGTATCAGAGTAGAAAAATGAACCTCTCAAAACTGACCAATACCAAACTATACAAAAGACTTGAACTAAGACAAGAAACAGGGTCAACAGAATTTGATCCCGACGTGAATTAATCTAGCCTGCCAAACTTGAAATTTTCCGTAACATTATTGCTCGTATTTTCAAAACTAAATTGTTGGTCCAACTGATGGCAGACTTGCACTTCGCTCGAACTCAAAATGACATGACATGAGCAGGGCTAGAATAGGAATTCCTTGGACCATAATGATTAATGACCCCACCCAGCTATGTCCTTGCGGCCAAGGAACCCATTTCTTCCAGGACGAGAGTAACGCAAAAGGCTACATACCAAAGTTAGAAAAATAGACCTTGGGAAACCGACTTGTATCCAATTACCCAACCAATCTAAAGCTGAACTGGGAGCAGAAATGCCTCCCAATTTTGACCAACCCCAGAACGACCTAATTAGTCCCCAAAATGACATAATCAGTCTGACACTCTGATCTAACATGACCTGAAAGTTTCTCGACCATTATTGCTGGTATTTTTCAAGACAAATTTATTGATCTACCCAATAGCAAACTTAAATTTGACTTGAACTTGAAATGACCTAACCTAAGCCAAGCTCAACTAGGACTTCCATAGACCCAAAATGACTCGAACCTAACCGAAAACCTAGGACCCACTGGCCATACCTTTATTAAAAAAAAAAAAGAACAAGAAACAGAACCCCCATCCTCTTAGAATGTTCCCCAATGACATAAATAATCGTGGTGTCTTAAACAGACTACATCCATCACGTGTGTGATTAGCACATACTAGTCCCAGAAGGCCATAATTCACAAAGGGAAGTCTTCAGATCACTTACACATCACCGGTTTCTGATATAGCAGCAGTGTGGTACTCGCCGCATGATATTTGGGTGAT
>JACYFF010030603.1:8879-25850 GCA_017589665.1 Selenicereus undatus
AGAGAGAGAGAGAGAGAGATACACACACACACACACACACACACACACACACACATATATATATATATAATGTATTATATAATATATTATATATAAATATGTACGTATGTATCAATTGTTTTTGGTTTACAAAGTGCTAAGTATCATTGTACCATGCTGTGAGAGCACTCCCTTTTATATTTTTGACCACTTTTCTAACAACAATTTTACTATCCCATTAGATACAGAATTCACCATCAAATGTGCTTATGATGAGAGAATTTCCAACGATTCGAAGTATGAGGTTATATAAGTAAGGAGATTATAAAAAGAGAACTAAACATCAAAGGAAAGAAGAACAACAATTGAACAAACATCATCTTCAATTTGAACTTGTCCAGCCAGCCTAGATACTTTGGGGTGGGGAGTGTTTCGTAGTATTGACTTGAGGAATATATGTCCATACTACCCTCTACCTGCAATGGCTAATGTTAAAGCCAGAGATGAGTGCTTTGAAGTTCGAGGATAGATGTTTTATAATTGCACTGTTGTAGAAACATGTTGGTGATTATGTAACAATTTGGATGCGGTTGTTGAACCTGCTACCATCTCATTTACTACATGTTGAGAAAACCGTTCAAAAGTAAAATTTTCAAATGTCTAGAAAATAAATAATCAAAACATATATGAAAGATAAACATATGAACTATAGAATGTATCTTAATCTTCTTGGATTGATACCAAATACAGGACAGTTACAAGCTAGATTTATTTATAACGACTAAAACAATTGGAACAATTCAGGAATGAAGAAATCTTACTAAAGTGTGTAGGCAAATAACTGTCAAATCTATTAAGAATGCTTGCTTGCACAATAGTAGAGAAATGGAGTTCGAATTTCTGAGCATATATAAGAGAAGCAGAAAAGTGTGAGGACGAAAGATAACCATGAAGACGAAAAAACCCCATTAAACCACTTGATTGATCTAGATTACTAGATAGCTCTTTATTATGGGCCCATCATTCACATTTTATGCACTAGCTTTTTCTAAAAGTAGAGCAAGACAACTACAGAAGCTTCACGTTGTCGTGTGGAGTTGGTCTACTAAACCCTCTAGCATATGCAAGTAATTTATCGATGGTTACTTTATGAGATGGGTCCTATGGGCCATGGGTTCAAGTTGATCATTTTATTCATTCATTTATTTATGAGATAGGTAAGTTGATCCGCTAATTGAACTTCTATCTGATGTATCCTAATGAAGTTTCAAAAACTAAAAGAACAGTCAAGATTAGTTAGAAATCTTGAGGCATCAGTCTAGTTAGCTCCTTGATAAATTTCCTAACCTAGCAATGTCACAAGCTGCGAGTTTCGAACCCAATGTGCTTCTTTGTTAATTGAGTGTAATGCTAATCAGGTTGATAAAGAGTGTTGCTCTTAAGATGATAAAATTAGGGAAAAAGATTCTCGTCGCAAGTTAGGTTCGAACCCTGCCAAAACCTTTGAGCTCCAGAAGAAGGACCTACATGTTGCAATCTCGAGTGGTGTTCGTAACCATCTTATAGTCTCTATATGGAGAGTCAAGTTTTGCTCAATCTCAAGTGTTATTCGTGACCATTTGATTTTTTATTTAACGAGTCAATTTTCCTCATTCAATACTTTCATTGATGACTTGATTTTTTTTACTTTATTTACTGTGAAATTACCTAAATGGCTCCAATGGCTCTTTGACACAATCTCTATATGGGGTAGAGTAACAGTATCATCAGTGTGAAGGACAGTTGATTTGGGCCATGATTTGTGAGTCTTCACTTCCTAATCTAGTATAAACAAGATACCTGCACATGGATGTACACCAGAAGTCTCAAGCAAGAACTTCATTAGGCCCTTAAAAGATATGGAACCACAAGAAACAAATTTTCAACATATGTTGATTTAAGTGGTTTAACACTTGTTTCCCCTAAATAAGGTCTAAATTTTTAATACATATTGATTTAAGTGGTTTAATACTTGTTTTCCTTAAGTAAGGTATGAAGTTTGAGTCTTATGAATAGAGAAAATTTGTAAGGAGAGAACTCTATTCTTTTATGGACCAATACTAGCTCGACTCTGATAAAAACAGAGGCCCATACACCCAAAAAAGAAAAAGAAACAAATTTTCGACACAATAAAAAATGTTTTCTTGATTAAAAAGAAAAAAGGTTACCGATGTATAATGGTATTAACATTTATATGAATTATTGTAGACGCTTAGATTACAGGAAGCTATCAATATCTTCTAATGTACAGCAACAAATCATAGTTATACAATGGACAGCCACAATTTGGTCATTTAGATGGAGCCGTAAAAATTTAATTCACGCCTATTGTATATTAAGAACTTGTTCTTTACGTTGAAAATAGAAGTAAATAGACGAAGTTGGTTGAAATTAGTTGAAGTGAGTTAAAATGGGTATTTTTTTATTGAAGTGGATTAAAATTGATTGAAATTGGTATATTTTTTATATGATGGGTAGAAGTTGGTTAAAATAGTGGGTTGAAGTGAGTTAAAGTTGGTTAAAGTGGGTTAAAATTGGTTGAAGTTGATTGTTTTTTAATTAAAGTTCGTAAAATGCGTTGAAATGTGTTAAAATTGGTAAAGTGGGAATTACCAATTAAAAGAATAGAACCTAAAGTTGAAAATGACATTTATTTACTGGGGATAAAAGTGAGTATTAGAAGATGGTGCAAGCAATCAATGATGATAAATTGACTGAATGATTCTAATGTGGTCCTAATTTCACTACTCACAGTGATTTTATCCCCAAGATGAGTGGATTATCGATTCAACACTTCGTTTAATCAATCGACATCATCTGTCTAATTGTTTGCCTAAACCCCGATTTGGATTTATTTTTTTAATATAGTGCATTGCTTTCTATGAAATCTGCAAACAATCATACCTTCCCTTATTTTTTATGCCAATTCATGAGTTTGCTTCAAATTCAACTATTGACGTGGCCTACCTGCTCTCACAAGAGTTTTTAATGACAAAATCGTCGGTACAAAAACCAAACTAATGACATCCAGGACATTCTTGTCTATGTACGGAACACTATAACTACATGTTATCAATCATACAATGAAAATGACACTTATAGCAATGGATAAGTGAAAATTGATCATGGATTGTTTAATTTTGCTAATAAGATAACCATCCATCATCTAAATAATTGTACATTACCTATTTAAATAGCTATTTGCTTGTCAAATATGGACGAAGTTGTGTTTATCAATTGGTTTTAGTGTAGCATTTAAGTATTTTGATCAGGTCCACACATTAATCAGTTAAATATAAGTATTCAATATACTAATATTGGAAGTAGTGTTTTAAGTATTGTTTATTCCAGTAAGTTGCAAATCTGACAAATCAAGAATACTAGCTTCCAACCTTGCAAGATTATTATTTCAATTTTTTAGATGAAGGCGCCCTTTCGCCAATTTTATGTTTGGCAGATTGTCAATATTCTTACGAACATTGATTAACTAGCTCAATAACTAAATTTACTAAACATATTCATTTAAATTGCTTAGCTAAGATCATGTTTAACGAAATTAGTTATTTAAGTAGTAGATGGCTACCTGAGTTGCAAATGGTTTTTTAAGTAACAGATCACTTCTAAAATTTAGTTGCTAACATATAGCTATTCAACTACGCAATTAAAGCAAATGTGTTTGTTAAATCTAACTATTTGGCTACTTGTTAAATGGCAAAAGCATATAGATTATTTATCAAAAATAAATTTAATGAAGGGTATTTTGAACCATATAAAAAAATGGAACGCTACTTTTAAATCTCAAAAGCCAATATTTTTAATGTTTGAGATATGCTATAATGCCCTAAAACTGTCAATTGAAACACTAATTTATCGAATGCTAATTAGGGGTGAGCAAAAAGCCCGAGTACCCAATTCCAAATTCAGAACTGGTTTGGACCGGATGGGTATGGACCCGGACCCAGTTAGACTGGTTCTGAGACCGGTTCCAAAATTTAGGATCCGGTTATAACCAGGTCCAGTACCGGGTCTTGAAATTTTAAAACCGAACCTGAACCCAGTACCCAGTATTCAGTTAAATTTAAAGAATTTTGATAAAAACTATAAAAGTAAACGATTATTCCTCAAGTGATGTATCTTTTATATCGAGACCTAACTTTCAACTATCTCAGTTTAACTCTTTGTCTTTTATGTCTCCCACTTACTCTTTATGTATTTCGGCCGCAATGAATTTCTTCCTTCGACCTTTGTTTATTCTCCTCACAAGCCTTGTTGCTTGCTATGTATTTGTGTTTATATTATTTTGACAATTTTCCTCTCTTTCTTGCTCTATTTCAAGTGAATTAAAAAAAAAATTTAAGTTTCTCATTCATTTTGTAATCTTAATTTGTGAGTTTCCGATTAACATTATCTTCAATTCTCTAAGTTTATTTTAAAATACGTGAATTATTCTTTACTACATATTGTATATTTGATTCAGCCTTATAATTTGGTTTTTAAGAATTTGGCTTCAAATATAAGTTCTTAACTTCATTCAATTTCTCTCTCTCTCTCCATACTTTCTTAGAAAAAATAAGAAAAAAAATAAAAAATATTAATTATGAACTAGGTACCCAAAATTAGACCTGATCTCGATCAGATCCAAATTCTAGGATTTGGTTTCAATCGGATCCAATTCTGATTTTTAAAAATCAAATGTGATACTCGCTCCCGCTCACTCCTAAATTGTTGATATCGAAATGCTATATGCCCTAAAAACGTCAGCTTCGATTATAATGGAGAAGGGCATGATGAATTTGGCAGAGAAAAGGACATTTGGGGCTGCGCTTTTCACGGTGATTTTCGTCTCTTGTCCTAAATGAAGAGATGCCGACTCCTTTCCCTTTCCTCATGATTTCTTGTTTGATCTTCCATCATATTCCCAAGTCCACATCAATTATGGAATAGACAGGAAGGAGGAGCCCATAATTTGATGTCATTTTCTAGTGCTTTTGTACGTCATTCACTATTTATTTTTTTTTAATTGATAAGCAAGCTTAGCATATATTGATTACCAAAAGACAACATTCACTATCTTGTTAGTGATCTGCTAACTCAACAAAGCCAAAATATAAGATAATTAGAAATAAAGTCATAAAATATGAGTATGTTTGTCTTCTAATTCTAAATACATTGTGTTTGGGTCATCTTATCGCAAGATTTATATGGACCGAAAAAGTAAGGAGGATTTAGATAATCTATATCTTAACAATCAGTAAGTAACTCTTTAGATTTATAATTTTAGGTTAGAAAAATAATGAGATATTAACTATGTATATTTACCATGACATTGATGATTCTATTTTCATACCTTCTACCGAACAAAGAAAAAGAAAAGAAAATAAATAAAGTAAAATTACCCCTTGCTGATTCAAGCATCGAGAGCCCACACAGGCCCATTCGCTGGAGCTCATGTTTTGCAGTCGGATTTTAAAGCCCATTCAATCCAACACTGCCTCCGGTGGGGCTGCGGCCCACATGTCATTGTCGTTATCAAATAAAAAAAAAAAAGAAAAAAAGATGAAGCCCAATAGGCCGAGGATCGCAGTAAAGCACCGTATGTATCATGTATGGCGATTGACAAGCTCTTCAGACTTGAATCTTTATACCTAACCTTTTCCTCCCTCTCGATATATCAATGCTTTTTTTTTTTCAATTTTCTTTTTATTTTCTTTGTAGTAGGGGTGGACGACATAAATAATCGAACATTTTAAAGATGCTATTATTTTGAAAAAGTGACGACATAAATAATCGAACATTTTAAAGATTATATATAAAATAATCATATATAATATAATAGTCGGGTTTAGATTTATGAATTCAAGACTCCTATATAATTTTATATGGGGTTTATTGAAAGACATGAAGCAATTAATTTTAATTGGATTTGCTCCAAGAAACAACACTAAATACCTAGTAAAATGAAAAGTTAATATCAATATTTTTTTCCCCTCTATTTCTTGTAAATTGATATCAATCTTAGTAAAAGCAGTAAGAAATAAGAAAGCAATAAAAAAAATAGATTGAAGAAACCTAAAATATAATAAATTTAATGTACTTTTGTAATGTTTTGCTTTTTATTAGTTTGATTGAAGTAAATTTATTTGTCATAGCTAGAAACACTGCTATAAATAACGAGAAATTTTTGATAAAAATCTTGAAACCATAAATCAAATAAAAACATCTCACCAAGTAGTGACAAGAGAAAAGAAAGGAAGGAAATTTCGAATATTATTGTCGCTCTCGCATCAAATGAGCAAACTGCAACTTTTGTGTGAGGCATACATTATACATATCCTTAGGGAAGCACCATGAAATATTGGGTTAGGACAAATTAATAAGCAAGATATCGAAAAAAACATAATTAACAAGAAATAAAAATATTAAAGTGGATATCCAAAAAAATTAACTAGTGGTTATAAAGTTATAATATTTTTGGAGTCTTTAACCTCTCTGCATACACCACCATGTGGTAATGTTGACGAGGATGAGAGACACCCAAATGGAAGACTCGTTTGTAAATAGCAACTCTTCTCATGTTTTTTTTTTAAAAAAAAATTAATTAATTCTCTACTTTGGCCGGATGTGAAAATTAAGCAGATTGCTTTAAGGAATTAAATGATGTAAGAAGATTTGATAATGTTGTGTCGAGTAGGGGTGTTCGTCGGTTCAAATCCGGATCGAACCGGGTTGGACCGAGGACTGAATAAGAGGGGAGTTATGAACCGTGGACTGGACCGAATACGTCAAGTATCGGACTGGGATTGGACCGAAAAAAATCGGACTGGACTAAATTGTCAAGATAGCAAAACTTTACGATATGAACATCTTGCATTTATTTCAATATGAACAATTTCAACATATTTTCACCATGAAAAACAAATCATTAATATTCTTGAACATTTGAGAAATTATAAGTTGCAAAAGAAAATTAAAATTGAATAAGTAAAAGGTCGGTTTTCAATTTTTTTTTTATTCGGTCATAGGTCCGGACTGGTGGACCGTTGACCGGACCGGACTGGACCGAATACCCAAAAAAAAAATTATGGACCATGGATAGGACTGAATTCATTCAGTTTGGTCCGGTCCGGTCTAGGCCGGTCTTCAGTCCGGTCCGGGTTTGGACCAAACAATGAACACCTCTAGTGTCGAGTTTGCATTCTTATAATAAAATGATTACAAGTCAATAAAATGAGGCTTGCCTAACTAATTCCTTCTAACCAACACATGTTGATTCAGGTGGTTTGACACTTGTTCCCTTAAGTAAGGTCTTGGGCTCGAGTCTTGTGAATAGAGAAAATCTGTGATGGAAAAGTTACCCCTTATTGGGCCAACAATAGCTCGACTCCAGTGAAATGAACGATCCAAGATCCCAAAAAAAAAAAAAAAACTAATTCCTCCTAGATTTGTTTTCCAATATAAAAATACTGGGCATTTTCTTTTTTGCGCCAATTTTTATCATAAATTATAGTGAAATGAATCCATCGTAACTTGACAAATGTGAAATGAAGGATTAAGGACTAATAAAGCATGGATTCTATAAATACTTCTTGAAACTTGTATAACTATTCGTATAGAATATGTTGAGATTTAAGTGTGAGACATGTTATTCGAGAAAGGACTTATACTATATTTAAAAAAATTATCTCAACTAAACACACTTTAGTTAGTAATTGTAAACTTAGTGAAGATTTTTATATTCTTATATACTATACCAAAACAGAGAATTGCTGTTTGTCAGCATTTATCATTTGAGAACACAGTAACACCCACTGAGGGAATTGAACTTCATCAATTGTCACATAACATTAGTCTCTAAAGATGATGCATGCAAAGGGAATTTTAGAAAAGTTGAGCGTACGTGGTCGAATTAAGTAGCAAAGGGATCAATATGAATAAACATCAGAATATTTTTGGGTGGTAATATTTGGCACGTAGCAATGCCGTGTGTCGGGCAAATCATCGCTTAAGCTTACACTAATTTTCTTCGCCGAATCTTCCTTTGGTTTAGCTAAATCCATCCAGAACCCTTGTCTAATTAATTACGTGTTATGTGTAATCAAGTCTAGCTTTTCCTCCCTAATCTCAATATAAAGTTTCACCTTTTATCATTGTCATCAGCCAAATTAATGCAAAGTAACTAAAAGTTTAATTTCATAAAAGTGTCGTATCTTCTCTCTGTTGTCACATGGAAAAATGACGTATGAATATATCTACAAATATGTGGCATTATGACATTCATTGATATACTTGTGAGTGCAACACAAGTATAAGGGAGACCTCCTTATATCCCAATTACTTATTTGGGAATAATAATTGCATACTAAATGAATAAAGTCTTTAGGAAAAGCGATTCGTTCGGTCCTGTCTGGAGGTCTCGGAGTAATCCTCTTACTGAATTGTTCTCTTGAATTTCCCCAATAATGTAAAGACATTATTAAATTCTCCAGTGTACGTTGGAGTAGTTCAATTATAGGGAAATTTTTAGGAATTGGCAGACAAATATTCTGTACTTTCTCGATTAAGTTAGGCCATGTTGTTGAATTATTGATAATGGAAAGCCTTTGTAGTACATATGTATAATATGTAAATGTTTGAGAGATTGATAGAGAAAAGGGATGAGATTTCGCTGTATCATATAGGTTTCTCATGATGTAATCAACATCGTATACGTTGATTTCTTCTATACAGTGGTCTCCAAAAAACTACATCATGTGAAAACATGTAACGTCCAAGGAACTGATTTGGACTTTGAAGATGAACATATTTATGTTTTTCTTTGAAATTTCATATGAGGATTCTCCAAATATTTATTCAGAGTAAATGGTGAGGAAATTTACGTTCATATGAAGCTGAAATATATTTTAAGTTCACAGCAATTTTTTAATTAATAGTTTCAAGTTCGACTCCGAGCTGAAAATATGAATATTTCCATGGATGTTGTTGTAAGTGGTTAAAAGATCTATGTTTAAAAGTTGAAGTTTGTTATTATTTCATATTGATTTTGTGAGTCTTGGAACACCATATTTGACGACTTACAAAACAATGTAAAATGAGATGCATCTCGAGATAGTATATATACATAGAGCTATGTGAAGGACGATACTACGATCATATTTTTCAAAGTCATGTAATGAATTTGTGACTTTGGAAATGATGATGTAAAGCCCACCCTAAACCACCCATGGTGGAAACTAAGTTGCTAGAACCGGACCGGTGAATGAACCGGTCGAGGGACTGAGTCAATGGTCCAATCGATCGGACTAGTTCACTCGAATTAAGTCGGATGGGCCGAATTTCATATAAAATGAAATTATATGTTTCTAATAACTAAATTCTAACTCACATATGTATGTAAGTCAAAATAAAAATAGAAAAATTAATTTAATATTTTTAATGTTGTAATATAAATACAATTTTTAATATATTTTTAAACTATCTACAAATTTTTTTAGCGGAAATTAAAAGAAAATGAACAAGAAATCCCAATAGAAATTTAGAACAAGTGAAACCAAAAAGAAGTAAACAAATGTTGGCTGGTGGCTAAAAAAATTTGAAAAAGTTTTTCACCAACAAAATATAATGAATCCCATTTTTCGTCAATAAAGCACCATGACCCAGTTGGTTAAGCACTGCTTGCATTTATATTTCAAGGATACTGGGGTATGAAACCTTGGTGGGAGTAAAAATACCCCAGGTCCACAGTGAATAGCAAGAAACCAGTTCAGGAAGCTAGTTTAACAGTGAAAATCACGCCGGTTTAACTGGTTCTTGATTGAAGTCAATCACCATCACTACCGGTTCTAGTGTGCACGGGACCTCTAGAAATTCTTAACACCATTTATTATAGAAATGGCGTAGGATTGTTGGAGATAACTTTTCTGCTTCGATTGTATGCACTAAAGCAAAATACCTCTCAAAACTTCATCTGTTTCGTTTTTGTGGAGTAGTAGGTAATTTATGATTTTTAAATAAAGGGTTGGTCAAAACCAATCTCTCTGTAATTTTACAATTTAGAGGTAAAATTGCTACATCAAACCTCCACACCCCGCTGGATGGCAGGATTTTTGGGGTATTGGATTTGGATTTGAATATAGATAATAATTAGTGAAATTATTATTTATGAATAGGTGTGAATTAAATTAATTAACTAATTATTACCTCCTACTTGAAAGGGTGGATTCTCAAAGAGATGTGTCCCCTTGGAAGCCTTTTTTTATGAAATGATGTCTTCTTTTCATGAGGAGGTATCAACATATATATCTACAAATATGCTGCATTATGACATTCACCGGAATGCCTAGCAAAGATAGAGTTTCCAACATTACTATCTCTTTGAATTTCTGTTTACTCCTAAGGGACTAGTGCTTATACTTGTGGGTCCAACAAGACTATAATGGAGACTTCTTTGCATCTTGAAGACTTATTCGAAAATACCTGATGCACACTGATGAATAAAGTCTTTACAAAAAGTGAGTTCGGTCCTGCCTGGAGGTTTTGGAGTAATCCTCTCTCTAAACTGTTCTCCTGAATTTCTCTAATACATTCTAAGGGGTTTTTGGCTGGGGTTAGGGATCACAGTTACATCCAAATTGAAAACAGATCCAATTCGATCAAGGTACAATTATCCGATTCAAATCCGAGATAGACGGCTTGTTTTGATCTTCCTTCAACGGCTCCTTCCAATTTTTGAGCTGATGAACGGCTACTTCCCATTCTTTTTGCTAATGAGGATTTTCTTGGCAATTGCTTTCCAAAAAATCAAGTCAGATATAAAGCATTTAAAGATAATTTAAATCTTGATATTTACTTCATAAGGATCCCTAATAATAAGGAACCAATCATAATCAAAGGGATAATGTCAATCATAATATTTTTCAATTATAATCACCATTGTAATCTCAAGATAATACAAATGTAACATGATGAATATGTCAATTGATTAATCTCTTTTTGTCTTTCATCAAAACATATAAAAAAACTCTTTAAGAAAGCTAACAATCTCTCCCTTTTTGATGAAAGACAAAACCTAATGAAAATAACAAGTCCATATAATTTTGAATGACACATCATGAAAAATTTTCCAAATGCTTCTTCCCCTTTTTGTACAACAAACTCCCAATGCGGGTCCCGCTTTCACAGGGTCTGGGGAGATCCAGCTGTAGGCAACCTTACCTCTACCGGTATTTCTACCCATAGAGAGGTTGATTCCATAAAACCCACAAAATCAGTTTTGAGAAAAGGTTTGAAGAGAAAAACGATTGCCAAACCAACGACCGACGTACGAGAAAAGGGAAAGGGGAGAAAACTTAGAAAGCTTAAGATAGAGAGCGGAGACATACCTCAACAAACCAGGGGCGCTTGGTGCCGTGACATCCGAGAAAGCACCACCTGCAGACAAGCAAACCAAAACCCTACCCACCCCACCTAACCCCACACCGCCTACGCTACTGCCCTCTACGGAGCCGGTCCCCTACAATCAGGGACCTTAATCCTGTCCCGCCACAAACTCCTATCCTGAGCCATGTCCTCCGTGAGACCGACAACCCTCAGGTCCTCTCTAACCACCTCTTCTAGGTACTTCTTCGGCCTTCCCCTCCCTCTCTTACCGCCGGGGTTGATACTCTCGCACCTTCGCACCTCATAGATATGGAAGACACATATAATGCAAATTCACGCTCCTCATAGAAACCAACCAAGCAGATCTGCGCTAGGTTTGGAATCTACCATTTAAGAAAGAACTAGTTTGAGCAACCAATCATATGATCCAACATGGAAGCAGATACTCAAAAACATAGGCTGCCCTTGAATCGAGTACCTACCATCGAATATCAAATTCAACCAAGGCTTCTTCCCCTTTTTGTATTTCATCAAAAAGATAACACAAGAAGGAGAAAGAAAAATTGAAGCTTATTATGGTAAACATATATAACTCCCCCTTAATAAGTCAACGTCAGATAAAGATGATCCCCCTCAATCCATGACACTCATACAAAAAATATAGGGGACAAAATACTAACAAAAAATTAATCACATACACTAATGCTCATTGACTTGGGATTTTTATGAACAGCATAATGATGCAATAATTGAACAAAATTCTCCCCTTATCAAGAGTAAATCGAGGCCATCAAAAAATGATCAAGTGATATAATTTTTGTCTTCTAGAAACAAGCAATATAAGTATTAGGTATCATAATAATTATGGACAAAAGCAATGAGATCAAATGTGCATAATAACATGTCATAATAGTATAAGATCAATCATGCTCAAATTTCAAGGATAATAAAGCAAGTTAAAATTCAAAAAATTTTGAAATCAAAATGCCACAAATAGGAAGTAGATCATGCAAAGTAACATTGTCTTATGTTTAGCAAAAAATTCAAATATTATCAGTATTGAAGATGTTGACATAAAAATTCAAGCATTTGAATTGGTCATATTAAAGATACCCAGTTTCTGCCTACAGTTCAAGGCCTTGGAGTCTTGGACTGCAGTTGAAGGCCTTGAATTTCTTGACAGTAACGAATTTCTCATTGACCTGCAAGATCTTAGGAACATAATTAATACATAGAGAGGGTTTTCCCTCAATTCACATTGGGTGGTCTTGCGGCTTTTGGTACCCAAATTTGAACTAACCTCGAGCTAGATTTTCTAAAGGAGCATGAATAAGACATATGACCATTCTTTGGGCAGTAATTGCATTTAATATAAGATTTGTTTTGAGAGGTCGATTAAACAAAGAAGTTCTTATAGACTTTCTTTTTATCAAAGACATTATATCCAATTCCTTCTTTATTGAATGACATCCTTTGAGAGCCTAATAATTTGTCCAAATTTTTCTATCTCTTTGAAAACTTTAAAACCAATTTTTCACAACCTTCACATTTAGATTGAACTTCTTGCTTCTTTGTTTCAAGATTACCAATCTTCATATGAAGTTCATCATTTGATTTTTGTAAGACCTCTTTTTCAAATGATAAGTTTCGAATGACTTTCTTTAAAGACTTTATTTTGGACAAATATTTTTGCTCACATTCAATGCAATTAACCAAGGCATGGGCTAATTCATCTTTAGAATACTCAAGAAGATCAGGATAATCTACCTCATCTAAGTCTTCAAATTCAGTTTCTTAGACGTCATTCGCCATAAGGCATAGATTTGCAATTTCTTCTTCTTTGTCATTATCACTGGAGTCACTATCACTCCATGCAGCAATCATGGCTCTCTTGAATTCCTTCTTGGCTTTGTGCTTGCATTTTTCAGCTTTTATTTGCAAGACTGGACAATCTTTTACAATATGTCCTGGCAATCCGCATCCAAAACAAGGACCGAAGTTAGAATTATTTTTGTTATTAAGAAATTTCGTACCTTTTGAGAACTTCTCATTTTTGCTTGATAGAGATCCCTTTTTGTAGAACTTCTTGGGATCAAATTTCTTTGATTTGAACATTTTCTTCAATCCTCTAGCGATCATTGCCATAGTATCTTTATTCTCTTCACTTGACTCATCTTTCGAGGAAATGGCTTCTTCACTTCCAGTTTTGAATGCTACTCCTTTCTTAGTATGATCTACTTCTTCATCTTCTTTAAGATGAATTTCATGAGTCATAAGCTTCCCAAGTAGATCATCAAGAGGTAAGGTCTTGAGATTTTGGGCTTCTTCAATTGCAGTGACCTTAGGACCCCACTTATTTTTAGGAAGACACCGAAGTATTTTCCTAACCATCTCCTTGTTGGTGTAGGTTTTGCCAATGGACTTGAGATTGTTGGTTATATCAGTTAACCTCGTGAACATCTCCTTGATCGTTTCATCGGGTTGCATTTTGAATAGCTCGTATTGATGAACGAACATGTTGATTTTTGTCTCTCTCACTTGACTTGTCCCTTCATACGTCACCACCAGCTTGTCCCATATTTCTTTGGCTGATTCACATGCGCAAATACATTTGTACTCATTAGCATCTAATCCATAATATAATATATGCATGGCCTTACAGTTTTTTGACAGCCTTGCGAAGTCTTCTTGGGTGTATTGTTCTTCAGTTTTTGCAACGGTCTTTCCATCAATCATGATTTGCGGAATGTATGGTCCTTTTGTCACGATGTTCCATAATTCATAACATTCAGTCTTGATAAAAATCTGCATTAAAATTTTCCAATATGAAAAATTAGTGCCTCTAAACAAATGAGGTCTAATAGTGGAATGACCTTGATCATAATAGCCTTCTCCAGTGGTGGCCATGATCGTTTCCCACTTGACGGTAAAGTCAAAGTGTAGTGGGTCTAACTCTGATACCAATTGAAAAATCAAAAGCTATAAGATCACCCTAGAGGGGGGGTGAATAGGGCGATAATTAAGGTTGCTAAACAATCGAAATGTAAATGCGGAAAAGTAAATCGGGACAAAACACGATCGATTGTTAACGAGGTTGGGCCTCAAAAGACTTAATCCCCGCCTAGAGTTCCCTAACTCTAGGATTAACCCGAACTTTTATTAGGAGGATTGATTACACAACTCTAGAGTACACTTACTCTAAGTTCCAAGTCACAAGTTGAACCCTTCAACTAGACTTGGTAGAGTTGACCCTTCAACTCTATAATTCTACCCAAGTACAAAATGAACAATACAACTCAAATGTAAAGGAAGCAAGTTTAAGCGCAATGGATTCCAATGTATTGCTTGCGTGAGTAGTATGCCAATGAGTGCTTGCAATTCTTGATCTCCTCAGCTCTGATTCAGCTATGTATTTATAGGGGAAATTTGGAGGATTTGTTGGAAACTAGCCGTTAGACACAATCTGGATTCCTGCTTCAGTTCAATGCCTTGAACTGCAATTCAGTGCCCTTGAAATTTTAGCAAATCAGTAACCAACGGCTCTGAGCTATTTTCGGCCTGTTTTGATCTTCCTTCAACGGCTCCTTCCAATTTTTGAGCTGATGGATATTCTCAACGACTACTTCCCATTCTTTTTGCTAATGAGGATTTTCTTGGCAATTGCTTTCCAAAAAATCAAGTCAGATATCAAGCATTTAAATATAATTTAAATCTTGATATTTACTTCATAAGGATCCCTAATAATAAGGAAACAATCATAATCAAAGGGATAATGTCAATCATAATATTTTTCAATTATAATCACCATTGTAATCTCAAGATGATACAAATGTAACATAATGCATATGTCAATTGATTAATCTCTTTTTGTCTTTCATCAAAACATATAAAAAAACTCTTTAAGCTAACATTGCTAGTCGGACTATCGGAGTAGTAGCTTCTTCTTTAGTCCTAGGATCAATGATATGATCAAAATTATGGTTGTGACTGAAAAAGGTTAACGAGGCTCAATTGAGTAATATGTGGTGATATTATTATGGTTGTAATGAAGATGCAAATACAATAAGCATGATAAGATAATCATAAAGCAATATATGGATCAGTGATATGGTTAAAATTATTTTCTAACACTTAATTCTCATGAAAATCTCAACTCCATACAAATAATAATTACAGATATCATTATGTATATGCCCCTAGTCGAAGGCCAATAAAGAAGAAGGGCTAAACGGAGGCAAGGGGAGGATTTGTACTCTTAGTTATTTTTTTCTTTTTATGAGTTTGACATATTATTTGTGATATGTCAGACGTATCTCATTGTAATTGTTAGAACATGTTGTCGTTTTGTTAAGCTTGAAATATATATGTTCCTTCTTTTATTCCTCAATGAGCTTAAATGTTCAGGATTCAGTTAATATGATATACAATCGCACACCATTGCATCAAAAGGTGGGTAGAATATAGAAAAATTGTATAAAACTATCCGTGGTGAAATGAATTATTTCAGATCGGATTAAATATAATTCCGATCTAATCTGACTAGGATCGGATCCGATTTGTTGACATCCATAGCTGGGGTATACCGTATATAGGAATGGAACTTGATACTTTTAATATTATGGACTTTCAAGGATATGAGATTTGATACCCAAGGGTATCAAGTTCCCCTCATTTATGTGAGATTGATTCCCTACACTTTAGGAGGGGTTTCAGATTCCGTCTCTATAAGACATCAACATTTATAAATTTCTTTAAAAAATATTTTTAATTTCTTAAATTATTTGTTTTTCATCCACAACTGAAAAGCCCCAAATCCTCGATTCACCATTTGAGAGAAGGAAACAGGGGGTGGAGAGAGAGAGAGAGCGCAATCATCGAATGTCGGACAAGAAGGCATAGCTTGCCAATTGCTGCAATACTCCCCTAAAACCGTAGCTACACATTGAGAGAGAACGAAGATGAGAGGGAGAAGGTGGAGTTGTCGTCGGCTAGATCTAATGTTGTCAAAGTTGACGAAGGTAGAGGGGAGGTGGTTGCCGGAGGATTGAAAGAAGGTTCTCATATCTGAGAAGAGGAGGACAGAGGGAAGGAGGCAGAGGACTTGAACGTTCAACTCTGAAAGTCATCGGCCAGTTGTCGAAAAGAGAGAGAGGAAGGAGAAGAACGAGTTGAAGCAGAAGCCTAAATATATCTGAGAGAATGAGGATAGAAAGAGAGGGCGTGTAGATCAGTCACTAGGTGTTGTCCATTCGCCAGAAAGGAAGAAGTCATTGGAAATAGAGAAGGCGCCAGAGACACAGAAGGCGTCAACCGTTCGCCGAGAGGAAGACGTTTGGACCAGTGGATTTTAGTTTTTAGAGAAGGGAGAGAAATCAGAGAATAAAGGGAGGAGGAAGAAAGGTGGAGAGAGAATATAAGGAAAATGGATTATTTTAGAATAAAAATTAATTCATTCCTCCCATATTTCAAGTTTCATTCTATTCCATTTGTATTATGATAAATCAAATAGACACCAAATTCTCTCAATCACAATAATAATAATAATAATAATAATAATAATAATAATAATAATAATAA